>JANAVB010001599.1:2366939-2531939 GCA_029216955.1 Iris pallida | reverse complement strand
GAGCACCTCAGCTGCAATGATAAAAAGAGCTGGTGACAAAGGATCACCTTGTCGTAAGCCTCTGAACGCCTGGAAGTAATTGGTTTGCTCCCCATTAATAAGAGGAGCATACCAAACATTATTCACAGTATGAAGCACCATATCCACCCATTTGTTGTGAAATCCGAATCGCCTGAGAACCTTCAACAGGAATCTCCAATCGACCCGATCATAAGCCTTCATCATATCAAGCTTAATAGCTGAATTACCACCCCAATGCTTCCCTTTTATTTTGGCCATCATTTCTTGAGCTAACATAATATTATCTCCAATCTCCCGACCTTTGATGAAGGCGCTTTGTTCTTCTGAAATCATACTAGGTAGGAGATTGGCCAGTCTTCTAGCCATGAGCTTCGAAATAATCTTGTTCAAAACTGAGCATAAACTAATAGGTCGAAAATCAGTAAATCTTTTTGGCTGCTTTATCTTCGGAATCAGAACAAGAGACGTATTGGTTATAGCTCTTGGCAGAGAGAAACCATCAATGAACAAACTGATCACCTCACAAACATCCTTCCCCACAATCTCCCAACAAGTCAGGAAGAATTTAGGAGTAAACCCATCTGGCCCAGAGGCACTAGAGGGATCGAGGCTTTTGATGGTTCCAATAATCTCATCTTCTGTAGCGTGCGCAATTAGGGCTTCATTATCCTCCTCAGTAATCATCTTTGGAATGCAAGCAAGGAGATCCTCATCCTCCCTAATGTACCCTCTTTGATATATAGAAGAAAAGTATGTCACAGCATAATCATGGATTTCCTCCTTCTTTGTTATACTCTCCCCATCCTCCTTGATGATCTCATATATCCTAAGGGATTTTTTTCGATTATTCACACAACCATGGAAATAAGCTGTGTTCTTATCACCTTCTAAATCCCACTTCAACCTGGCTTTTTGCTTCCAATACGCCTCTTCCTGAGCTACACAACGTTTTAATGAAGCAATCGCCTCATTGAGGTGCTGTCTACTCTCTACAGAGCCATCCTCTTCGTGTTTAACCTCAGCCTGAAGAACCCTGTCCTCCGCCTCCTTTACCGCTTGAAATATGTCCCCATAAGTGTTATGACTCCACTTAGATAACGTTGAACGACAAGCATCCAACCGGAGAGCAATCCTGGTAGTCTCAACTGGGTGATCCTTCGAGTACCATGCTTCTGCAACAGTAGCTTTGAAGTCTTCATGCATGCACCAAAAGTCGAGAAAGCGAAACAATTTACGTCCCGACCCAGATTCAGCTTTGAATTTCACCAGAAGCGGTGCATGATCCGACTCAGCCCTGTTCAAATGCTCCACTAACGAAAGAGGCGCTCACTCCATCCAAGCCCTATCCACCAGAACACGATCTAGTCGCGAAACTTGTTTCTCTTCTTTTGTTTTCATCCATGTGAACTTACTACCCGTGAACATCAGTTCCTCCAAACCTGATTGAAGAATGAAATTGGCAAACTCCATCATAGAGCCATGTTCTGCTGGCAAGCCCCCCAGTTTCTCTTCAGAATTGAGAATGGCGTTAAAATCTCCCCCCACCACCCAAGGGATCGGGTTGCTGTCTTGCACCTGCAGTAATCTCTCCCACATGTACAACTGATAACATCGCAGTCAACGGGATCATACTGTAAGACATCGATGCAGTAACAACTTGATCACATGAATCCAACAGGCCAATGTTACAACCTGATCTCGACATGATCCAAATGTTACCGCTGTCATTTGCAAAGGCACTGTCAAACCCTAACTTGAGCTGATACTTTTTCATCTGACTATTATCAACTTTAGGTTCAATGATTGCAAGGACAGTAATCTTATGGACCCGAATGAGAGATTTCAGCCTTTTAAAAGTCATAGAATTTGCAATACCCCGTACATTCCATATCAGGACGTTAAACATTAACTTTTTGGGGTTTACCAATTGTAGTGGCACTTGCAGTTGCACGAGTCTTTCTGTCTGTTGGGGGTATTTCTTTTTTGTTCTTCTTCTGTGTTTTCTGAGTGGCTTCTTCTTGTTGAGTCTCTGTCCCCCCACAGTCATCTTCCGCTTGTTGTGTTGAAGCTTGTTGAGTGTCGGACCCACCGCATTCGACTTCTGCTTGTTGCTTCGAAGCTTCCCCATCCTCTCTGTCCGCCTCCTCAGCCCAACTCAGACGCTTCCGCACTACTTCTCCCTCCTCCAGTTCCTCATTAGTATTTTCCTCTCTCACATTCTCAGAGAAATCTCCATCCAAATTAACCTCCTTCATATTTGCCAAATTAGTTCCTCCTTGACCCATCTCTTCCGTCTGGGCTTCTGTCACTTCACCCCTAACTTCTGTCACTTCACCCCTAGTAGCGAGAGCTTGGTCGTCATGCGTTTCCGCATTATCCAACGGATGTTTGGGTGATTCCTCTCGTGGATCCATAGGCGTATTAATATCCTCACTAACCGACAATGATGCATTAACCGCCATTGAAGGCTCTTTATTTCCAGCATTGTTTTCAATGCGCAACACTGGCACTTCATTAATGGAGATACCATTACCACCATTCTTCTGTTGACGCGTGTCAACGCCCATAGGCGCGACCGTCTTGTCCGCAGGCACTTCTTTGTCTTGCACCGTATTATTTCCTTTATTCTTCATCTTGCACATTTCAACCAAGTGGCCTTGATGATGACAATGTGAGCAGTAAAGGGGAATTTTTTCATATTCCACATTGATCCAGAAACTCCTGCCTCTGGGTAAATTAATTTTGATCTTTTTCTGAATTGGCTTGCTAGCATCAACTTCCACGAACACGCGTGCCATGCTTGGTCTTGATAGTTCCTCCGTCGCCCTATCAATCTTTAGAGGAGTACCCAATGCAGAAGTAATCGAAATAATGCATCCTTCGCGTATAAATGGTGAGGTAGATCTGGTAAACCAATCCATACTGGCATTAGGGCAGATTCAAAGTTAGGAGAAAAATTGGGATCCCACTTGAAGACCCGCATAGGAGCTTTAGCTAGGAACCAAATATCCTTGGATCGAAGACGAAGAAAATCCTCCTCAAGCGAAGGACGAATCAGAATATGTTTCCTATCAATAGCACCGACTTTGATCTCCCCTCGAAATTGGAAACCCATGAAAGCTTTCCGAACAACATCTATCGGTGGTTTTTGATGAGAAAATTTCCCAACCAAGGCAAACCTAAAGGGCGTCGCAAGCAGCGTTTCTTCATCTTCAGAGAAGGAGATCGCGGGGGCTCCCTTGAAAGTTTCAATGACACGTGCCGCCAGCCTTGGGGGCTCCTCCCCTCGGCTTGCGACGACATCCGCAAAGGACTTGACCACCATCCGAGCACGCCGGCCCGGCCAAAGGCCAAGCCGGAGTAGGAGACGACGAGGAGCTAGAGATCTACAAAGCGCGGCGCACTAGGGCAACGCGAGTATAATGATCAATATATATATATATATATATATATATATATATATATATGTATATATATATATGTATATATATATATATATATATAGTCCCCTTATGTAGTCCATATATATATATATATATATATATATATATATATATATATATATATATATATATATATATATAATATATAAGGGGACTATATACATAGACATATATATATATAAATACCACCATGGATCTATTACAATTAAAACCAAATCCCGACTAACCCAACCTCAATTTCAGATCTGAGATTGATATATATATATATATATATATATATATATATATATATATATATAACAAAATAGGCTATATATAATATGTGATAGAAACATTTGAATGTAAAATTAGAGACTAATACCCACAAGCTCAGAATCCATCTAACTCTATATAAAGTCAGAAAATCTGAGTTAATTCTCAGAAAATCGAATTTTAACAAAACAACTCAATTACATATAAATCGAAACCCGAAAATCCAACTCGAAACCCAAATCACAACATACTCAACTAGAACCCGTGAAACTTGGCAAACACGAAGGTGTATACGTGTGTGACTTGCTCGGGTACTCACGGGGTCGAATCCGTGTCTGTATCGTGTCCACGGAGTGCGTATCGGAGAAACCCGGATACGCGTGTATAGGAAAGTGTACGTGCACGTGTGTTTCGCCCGATTGGACGCCACACGCAACACGAGAAGCCTTGTGCTCGTGGACGTAGCTAGGTGGGGTCCATGTCTAGGTCTAGGACACACTAACACGACACCACGTCGCGTCCACGCGACACAGGACACGCGAACCCGCGCGGCTGTGCGTACGCGCGTGCGGCCTCGTGGGCTCTTGTCGAGTCCCGTAGCTCGCGACACGAGCCACGTCGTATCTCGGGGTCAGGTACCTGGGTAGTTTAGGTCTAGGGCTTCGTGCTCGTGCTCCTGGAACGAGTCCTAATCGCGTTGCGTTTGAGTACGAAGGCCGTGTCAGCGGCAAATTTTAGCCCGAGTGCACAGTTCAGCTGACCAGTGCACGTGGGATTTTTTCGCACACGCTCCACGAAACGATGTGAAATTTTACGGGCATGTGGGCAGAGGTTGCCCCCACGTGCTCACCCATTTTTACGCAAAACGGAGTCCTGTGCGTCGAGTTATGACGCACAGACAGTAGGGCATGCACGAGCCTCACGCACGCGTGTCCATATCCGTTTTGGACACTGAAAATGTGTCGATCCGAGATCCGTCTTCTTGAAAGTTATTTCAAATAATAACAGCAATAAATTTGTGAAAATAGAATCGAAAATACCAACTTTCAGTTTTAAGTGGCATTTCGTCGAACACGTGTTCCAATACACCGACACGTGTTCGATACGCCTATCAAACGGATACGAAAACCTACCAAACTTCATGCACAGGTCCAGGGTACCTATATGGAAGCATCTACGAAGAAAATTTGGAATTTACAAGTGTTTAGAGGGGTTTACCTATTGAGAGTCAATATCTCAATGAAACGAGCCTCCAAACGCGTCGATGCCAATTTCCTTCGGTCCAAAGCCTTCAATTCTTTGCTAGAAAGTCTCCAGCAAGTTCCTCTCCTCCCAAGGATCGCAACGCACTTCGTTTGGATGGATTTGGATGAGAATTGAGGAAAATAGGCTTTTGGAATGGGATGGCAATTTTTAGGGTTTTGTAAACTAGGTGGCTACTACATAATAACACATATATAGGAGGGGCTGCTATTGGCCGGCCATAGGAGGTTTCTAGGGTTAGGTTAGGGTTGGTGATGGGCCACAACTCATCTAAAGTCCAATAGGAAGCCCATTAGCAAAAAGGCCAATATGCTACATGCTAAAATAGCCTAAAATAAGTCAATTTGTTTCCTAATTAGGACTAACGCTCCAAATTAAAATCTAATTAGCCAATTATGTCTCTAAACACATGGTTAGTCTTCTAATCAAGGTTAGCTAAGGTTAAACCAACTACTAACACAAAACACCAATTAAAATATTATAGAATAATCTAAAATTTAAAAAAAAATACATAATTACCAAAATACCCTTATTTTAGAAAAGTGGTGGTTACAACTCTACCCTCCTTAAAATAATTTTGTCCTCGAAATTAAAGGTTTGTAGTACTCCTTCTAGGTTAAACCCCCGTCAATCAAGGTCAAGAAAATTTTGTCTAATAACGTGCAAGATCATAGTCCTACTGGTCGTGATTTTACGGTCTTATACAGGGTCACTACACTATCTAGCACAACACAAAATATCCTGACAAGTACTAATGAAATTACACATCAAGATGGGAAAGAAGAACATGAAAGACAAATCAAATAAGGAGATCAATACTGAGCAGGAAGCAATGTCATCAAAGGAGGATAGTTTATTTCAAGGAAGGCAATTATCAGCAAGAATGTGTAGATGGCAAGAATTAGATCAGAAATTTTCCTAATTGTGATTGAGTACCTCTCCGCTAAAACCTATTTCTTAATTCCTATCTCAGGCTTATAGCAGTACAACTAAGTCGCCGTACTACCACGATATCGCACTAATGCGAATCTCGACCTGCATTGGCCACCACTAAAAACGTGTCACGACTCGCACCCAGTGTAAGGGTACCAGTGTGTAATAGCGCCCAGCCTACGCCGCAGAATCGGCGGTAGAACGCTGTACTAGGTCACTATCTAACAACTCACACAAATAAATATAATATACCTGTCATAATCTCGACTCCGAACGGAGGACAAGTATAGTTATAGTAAAACTCAATCACAGTCTAATCACGATAAGATAACACAGAAGTCTACAACTAAAAGATTTAAATGACAACAAAAATAAACTACTAAAATAATAATATCTCCAACAATCTCAACAAGTCAATATCTAAAAGTATTACAATCTAAGTTCTAAACATGAAAACCAAGCCTACTAACTAGTCTCCCAATCAGTCCTGAGAGTCGGGGCCCAAAGTAGCTAAGCCATCTCCTGGTCTATAGCAAGTAGGAAAAGTGTCTTCGGGGAAAACATCTGTAATATTTTGTCAACGATCTAGTCAGGAAAGGAACGAGCACATCCCATCTAGAAATCTCAAGTAAATGACAACGACTATAAAGCAGTTATAGATAATTATATTGATGAACATGGTAAGTTTAGACAGGTAGTGAAATAGAACAACAGTTTAAACAAGTCAGGAGAGCATGGCAATGGAGACTATAAAAGTAAAACTAACTGAACTCGAACAGAGGTGATATAAGTCCAGATAATATAACATAGACAAGTGTGATCCAGTGTGAGTCCTAAACATGACCTTAACCAGTGTGTTTTGAAATACCGAGATCAACATGTAAACGATAGGGGGTAAATACAGCTTATCGTACACTTGGCAAGTGTACAACTGCTATCATTCCAGATTAGACCAGATGGGGTGATTCCAGCATTTTTGGGACTGTTTACATGTCTACTCGAATATTTCCCCGCCCGACAAGTACAAGTGAATCCAGAAAATGACACAAAAATAAAGTACAAGTCCAGCCAGAACATGATGATGCCAGTAGTGAGTCCAGTAGGGTGATTCAAGTAACAAAGGCTAGACATGTAAAAAGATGACTGTCGCATGCAATGGATCCAGAAATATCAAATCCGTGTTGACAAAGAATCAATAGAACTAACTAGAACTGAAATACAATAATCATCAAATAAATGAAATAACTATCAGAGAATATACTCGCCTGATATCCTGAGCGACTGATGAATACAGATGTCTAAACTGGAGTCACAGAGTCCTATTTAGAGCAATCACAGGTTACAAGGTGTCTAATATGAAATAAGAGTAGTCTACAATGCATTCTAAATGATTCTAGGTCCCTCTAGTTCAAAGTCAACCCTTGGTCAACTCCGATCAAACCTGATCAACTCTGGTCAAACCTGGTCAACTATAAGTCAACTAGTCCATCTACCAAATTTTAGGTCAAACACAAGTTATCAAGTCATTCTAAGTCTGTTTGAGTCGATTTGGATCAAGTTTGACCCAAAGTTGACTTTTGTCAACTTGCTGGTCAACTTGACCAAATTAGGCTCATTAGGTCAATCCTAAACTGACTCATTAACCCTTAGACTATATCTTAAAGCAATCACAACATATCCCTATATATAGTATTCATATATTACATACAATGTGTATATGCATATATACATATACACACATAAACATAGGCTTGAAAGGGAAAGGAAAGAGAGAGTGTGTGTGAGTGTGTTGTGTAAAGGAGCCGCTGTTTTAGGTTCAAAATTTGAGAATGAAACACAAAATCTCTCAAATCTACATATATAAGTATAAATGTATATCAACTATCAATCTACACACACACACACACACACACACACACACACACACACACACACACACACATATATATATATATATATATATATATATATATATATATAGAGAGAGAGAGAGAGAGAGAGATAACAAAAGAGGCTATATATATAATATGTGATAGAAACGTTTGAATGTAAAATTAGAGACTAATACCCACAAGCTCAGAATCCATCTAACTCTATATAAAGTCTGAAAATCTGAGTTAATTCTCAGAAAATCGAATGTTAACAAAACAACTCAATTACATATAAATCGAAACCCAAAAATCCAACTCGAAACCCAAATCACAACATACTCAACTAGAACCCGTGAAACTTGGCAAACACGAAGGTGTATAGGTGTGACTTGCTCGGGTACTCACGGGGTCGAACACGTGTCTATATCGTGTCCACGGAGTGCGTATCGGAGAAACCCGGATACGCGTGTATAGGAAAGTGTACGTGCACGTGTGTTTCGCCCGATTGGATGCCACACTCAACACGAGAAGCCTCATGCTCGTGGACGTATCTAGGTGGGGTCCATGTCTAGGTCTAGGACATACTAACACGACACCACGTCGCGTCCACGCGACACAGGACACGCGAACCCGCGCGGCTGTGCGCGCGCGCGAGTGCGGCCTCGTGGGCTCGTGTCGAGTCCCGTAGCTCGCGACACGAGCCATTTCGTGTCTCGGGGTCGGGTACCTGGGTAGTATAGGTTTAGGGCTTCGTGCTCGTGCTCCTGGAACGAGTCCTCGTCGCGTTGTGTTTGCGTACGAAGGCCGTATCAGCGGCAAATTTTAGCCCGAGTGCACAGTTCAGCCGACCAGTGCGCGTGGGATTTCTCCGCACACGCTCCACGAAACAATGTGAAATTTTATGGGCATGTGGGCAGAGGTCACCCCCACGTGCTGACTAATCTTTACTCAAAACGGAGTCATGTGCAACGAGTTATGATGCACAGACAATAGGGCATGCACGGGGCCGTGGACGGGCCTTGTGCACGCGTGTCCGTTTTGGACACTGAAAACGCGTCGATCCGAGATCTATCTTCACGAAAGTTATTTCAAATCATAACAACAATAAATTCGTGTAAAATAATCAAAAATACCAACTTTCAGTTCTAAGTGGCATTTCGTTGAACACGTGTTCCAATACACCGACACGTGTTTGATACGCCTATCAAACGGATACGAAAACCTACCAAACTTCATGCACAGGTCCGGGATACCTATATGGAAGCATCTACGAATAAAAATTAGGATTTACAAGTGTTTAGAGGAGTTTACTTATTGAGAGTCAATATCTCAATGAAACGAGCCTCCAAACGCGCCGATGCCGATTTACTCCGGTCCAAAGCCTTCGATTCCTTGCTAGCAAGTCTCCAGCAAGTTCCTCTCCTCCCAAGGATCGCAACACACTTCATTTGGATGGATTTGGATGAGAATTGAGGAAAATAGGCTTTTGGAAGGGGATGGCAATTTCTAGGGTTTTGTAAACTAGGTTGCTACTACATAATAACACATATATAGGGGGGCTGCTATTGGCCGGCCATAGGAGGTTTCTAGGGTTAGGTTAGGGTTGGTGATGGGCCACAACTCATCTAAACTCCAATAGGAAGCCCATTAGCAAAAAGGCCAATATGCTACATGCTAAAATAGCCTAAAATAAGTCAATTTGTTTCCTAATTAGGACTAACGCTCCAAATTAAAGTCTAATTAGCCAATTATGTCTCTAAACACATGGTTAGTCTTCTAATCAAGGTTAGCTAAGGTTAAACCAACTACTAACACAAAACACCAATTAAAATATTATAGAATAATCTAAAATTTAAAAAAATACATAATTACCAAAATACCCTTATTTTAGAAAAGTGGTGGTTACAACTCTACCCTCCTTAAAATAATTTTGTCCTCGATATTAAAGGTTTGTAGTACTCCTTCTAGGTTAAACCCCCGTCAATCAAGGTCAAGAAAATTTTGTCTAATAACGTGCAAGATCATAGTCCTACTGGTCGTGATTTCACGGTCTTATACAGGGTCACTACACTATCTAGCACAACACAAAATATCCTGACAAGTACTAATGAAATTGCACATCAAGATGGGAAAGAAGAACATAAAAGACAAATCAAATAAGGAGATCAATGTACTGAGCATGAAGCGATGTCATCAAAGGAGGATAGTTTATTTCAAGGAAGGCAATTATCAGCAAGAATGTGTAGATGGCACGAATTAGATCAGAAATTTTCCTAACTGTGATTGAGTACCTCTCCGCTAAAACCTATTTCTTAATTCCTATCTCAGGCTCGTAGCAGTACAACTAAGTCGCCGTACTACCACGATATCGCACTAATGCGAATCTCGACATGCATTGGCCACCACTAAAAACGTGTCACGACTCGCACCTAGTGTAAGGGTACAAGTGCGTAACAGCGCCCAGCCTACGCCGCAGAATCGGCGGTAGAATGCTGTACTAGGTCAGTATCTAACAACTCACACAAATATATATAATATACCTGTCATAATCTCGACTCCGAACGGAGGACAAGTATAGGTATAGTAAAACTCAATCACAGTCTAAGCACGATAAGATAACACAGAAGTCTACAACTAAAAGATTTAAATAAAATTAAAATAAACTACTAAAATAATAATATCTCCAACAATCTCAACAAGTCAATATCTCAAAGTATTACAATCTAAGTTCTAAACATGAAAACCAAGCCTACTAACTAGTCTCCCAATCACTCTTGAGAGTCGGGGCCCAAAGTAGCTAAGCCATCTCCTGGTCCATAGTAAGTAGGGCAAGTATCTTTGGGGCAAACATCTGTAATATTTTGTCAACGATCCAGTCAGGAAAGGAACGAGCACATCTCATCTAAATGACAACGACTATAAAGCAGTTATAGACAGTTATATTGATGAACATGGTAAGTTTAGACAGGTAGTGAAGTAGAACAATAGTTTAAACAAGTCAGGAGAGCATGACAATGGAGACTATAAAAGTAAAACTCCAACAGAGGTGATATAATTAAGTCAAGATAATTAGACAAGTGTGATACAGTGTGAGTCCTAAACATGACCTTAACCAGTGTGTTTTGAAATATCAAGATCGTCATGTAAACGATAGGGGATAAATACAACTCATCGTACACTTGGCAAGTGTACGACTGCTATCATTCCAGATTAGACCAGATGGGATGATTTCAGTATTTTTGGGACTGTTTACATGTCTACTTGAATATTTTCCCGCCCAACAAGTATAAGTGAATCCAGAAAACGACACGAAAATAAAGTACAAGTCCAGCCAGAACATGGTGATGCAAGTAGTGAATCTAGTAGGGTAATTCCAGAAATAGATGCCAGACATGTAAAAAGGTGACTGTCGCATGCAATGGATCCAGAAATATCAAATCCGTGTTGACAAAGAATCAATAGAACTAACTAGAACTAAAATGCATTAATCATCAAATAAATGAAAGAACTATCAGAGAATGTACTCGCCTGATATCCTGAGCGACTGATGAATACAGATGTCTGAGCTGGAGTCACAGAGTCATATTTAGAGAAATCTCATGTTACAAGGTGTCTAATATGAAATAGAGTAGTCTACAATGCATTCTAAATGATTCTAGGCCCCTCTAGGTCAAAGTCAACCCTTAGTCAACTCCGGTCAAACTTGGTCAACTCTGGTCAAACCTGGTCAACTATAAGTCAACTAGTCCATCTAACAAATTTTAGGTCAAACACAAGTTATCAAGTCATTCTAAGTCTGTTTGAGTCGATTTGGATCAAGTTTGACCCAAAGTTGACTTTTGTCAACTTGGTCAACTTGCTGGTCAACTCGACCAAATTAGGCTCATTAGATCAATCCTAAACTGACTCATTAACCCTTAGACTATATCTTAAAGCAATCACAACATATTCCTATATATAGTATTCATATATTACATACAATATGCATATATACATATACACACATAAACATAGGCTTGAAAGGGAAAGGAAAGGCTGGTTGGTATTTTCTCTCCACCAAACCCTAGGGTTTGCTCTCCACTAAACCCTAGGGTTTGGAGTTTTCCATATCTGCCAACCGCCTCCCCTGCTCCACAACGCTTTTCTCCTTCCTATCACCACCTCCTTCCTTCTCCCCTCGCCACCATCTTCTTTCGCTGATCTCAATTCCAGTACCATTAATTTGCCCAACGCTACCCACCCACCTCCCTCTCGGCAACGCCTTCCACCATCACCATCGCCTATCTTCCAACTCTCCTCCCGCCTACATCTTACTGGCACCCTCTAATACCCATCATCCAACATGGCATCCTATAAAGAAGTGGTGGACAAAATGGCTTCCCTCTTTAGCCTTCAAGGTCTGGCCGATGCCTCCCTTTCGGCAAGGGAGGGTTTGGCTCCCCTCCATTGGGCCTCAATGTTGGCCGTTAAACCCTATTCAAGTAGGGTTTTTTCTAGACCTTCTTTGGCTGCGATCCTTACCAAACTCTGAAAGGTGAATAAAACGGTGCATGTCTCGGACCTTGATGTCGAAGTGGGCACTTTTCTGGCAAAGGTAGAATCCCCGGAGGAAGTCTTTCGGATCTTTAATGAAGCCCCGTGGAGTATCAATGACGAATTGCTAGCGATCGAGAGATGCGACTCTGGGAAACTACCTGAAGAATACAAGTTCCATCTAGCGGATCTCTGGGTACAATTTCACAAAGTCCCTCCAAAGTTTCTGAACCGTCTGGCAATATCTCGTCTAGCGGAGGCCATCGGGATACCCAGACGTATTTCTGATGCAGATGAAAGGCAATGGACAACTTTCGCCCGTCTTAAAATTCTCATCGATATCTCTAAACCCTTAAAGAAGAACGTATCTACCAAAGTTTCCTCCTTTGACATGGGAATGGTGGCTATTAGATACGAGCGTCTTCCACGCTTATGTTCATTTTGTCCCCGAATTGGTCATTCCTTTCCTAAGTGCCCTGAACGGGAATTATTCAAGTCATTAATTGGGGAGGATTGGTCTGAGGAAGAGAAGCTTAGACTCAAAGATCTACTTCAACCTAGAGTCCGGGAAGAAGACTTCAAGGCTGAAGCATCTCGAGTTTATCTCCGCAATCGAAGTCAACCCGTTAATGCGGACGATGACGAGAGACCCAGGAGTAGTCCCAGCTCCTTCATTCCTCCTCCGCAGTCATCCCCTACAGCAGCCATCCCCGATATTCCGGGCCAGCCACATGGCATATCTGATCCGCCTCCTCCTCCAAATCATTCTGTTACTTATCTACCACCCCATAAGAGAATCACTTATCATTCTGTTACGACAAATCTGGAGATGGGGGACCCCATCATATTGAACCACATAGATAAGGAGGGGTTCCCCGATTTGGATTTGCACTTCAACCAACCCACCTATAATGATGCAGCGGTCACAAGTCAGCAGGGGAAGGTGATTTATCGTACAGACGAGATGGATATGGATACTCAACCCCATCTTGATACTAGGAATCCCGTATCTATGGAGCAGTTTGGTAATCCAGAACAGCTTCAGGTTGTGACCTCTCTCGGCGCCCAAACATCCACATCCTCTGATAACACTACTTCATGCAGTCTTGATGTTCTATGCCCACATCTTTCCGCAGTAGTGTCTCCCACTGATGGTTCTGTCTATCGTTCTGCCCTACATAGTAAACCTTCGTGGAAACGCCTCGCCCGCAAGATAGCGCCTAAGTCCCCTACTTCCCATGATGGAGGATTGCAATCAAAGAAGCGTGATCGTGACCCCTCTCCTCTTCTTGACACAAATAAGAGCAAGAAACTCTGCCCTACTCCCATCACCCCCAACTCAATGAATAAGGTCGTGGCGGCTGACCTAGAACAGCCGCAAGGGTCATGTTAGTCCTATCTTGGAACTGTCGGGGTGCGAGAAATTCCCCGACAGTCCAAACCCTTCGCAAATTTCTCTCAGCCACCCGCCCATCCATTTTCTTCATTTCAGAAACCATCTCCCCACCTTCTTATACAGATCGAATCTTCCCCCTTCTAGGCTATCCCAATTACTTCTCTGTTCCCCCCATTGGTCGTTCTGGAGGTCTCTGGCTAGGTTGGGACTCCTCCATTACGGCCACCGTCTCACATTGTACCCCAAATCTCATCGTTCTCTCTATAAACGCAGTGGACAACACACCTGCCTGGCACCTCTTGTGTGTCTATGGGTGCCCAAAGAAACATGAAAGGTCTAAGCTCTGGAGATACATACATGGTATGGCTGCCAATCTCAATGACAGTTGGTGTTGTATTGGAGACTTTAATGCTACGCTTGTGCCGGAGGAGAAGATTGGTGGAGCACAATTCGATACTCGAGCAGCGACTTCATTCCGGCGTATGATGGACCAGTGTGGCCTCATCGACCTAGGTTGCAGTAGTCTCGCCTATACGTGGTCTAATCGGCGAAGTCCTTCCCATCACATCAAAGAACGTTTGGACAGAGCTATGGCGACGGCCTCCTGGTGTTGTGCGTTTCCCAATTCTGTGGTTTCCACTCTCCCTCGAATCAATAGCGACCACGCCCCCATCATCCTCAATACCAACAGGTCTCTTCCTCGGAGGAAATGCCTTTTGCGATTTGAATCGCACTGGATGCAGGATCCTTCATTCGCAAATGAGCTCACAGCGGCACGGCGTGAGGCTAGTATGCAGAAAGATACATCCCTCTCCAACAAAATCAGATTCTCTCTCACTAAGATTCACAGATGGAGTCGGTCCAAGTTCGGCAACATCAAAAACCGGTTAAAGGACCTTCATAAGCGACTCATTCTTGTCCAATCTTCGTCAGTTACGACGGAGGCTCTTAATGAAGAGAGAGAGATCATTACTGAAATTAATGATCTGCAAGCTGTCGATGAAGCTTATTGGAGCCAGAGGGCTAAATGTGCTTGGATCAAAGAAGGTGACAAAAATACTAAATACTTCCATGCAAAAGCAACGATGCGGAAAAGAGGTAATGAAATTCGCTCTATTCGTCTTGCCGATGGCAATTGGACCTCTGACCCGGATACCATTGCTCTATCCCTCATAAACCACTTCAAGTCTATATTGTGTTCGGATGAGTCTGTTCCAATCGACCCAACTTTCTCCTTTGCCAGCAACCCGATCACAGCAGAAACAAACGACTCCATTTGTGCTACTCCCTCCCTCGACGAGATCGGAAGTGTGGTGCAATGTATGGGCCCTCTCAAGGCTCCAGGCCCCGATGGTTTCCCTGCTCTTGTGTATCAAAAACAATGGACAATTATTGGGGATGATGTTTCGAAGGTGGTTCAGGACTTCTTTACAACAGCCAACCTTCCAACAGGTTTAAACCACACTAACTTGGCATTGATTCCAAAGAAAACCAACCCCGATACACCTGCGGACTTTCGTCCCATTGCACTGTGCAACGTTGTATACAAGATCATCTCTAAGATTCTCGCCAACAGGATCAAGCCGCTCTTGGACAACTTGGTGTCGCCTCATCAGAACGCCTCCATACCTGGGAGACAGATAACAGATAACGTTGTCATTGTTAGCCCAATGATTATATCATGTTTTTGAATATGGCTAATCAATTAAGTTTAACTATTGATGCCACTAATATTAACGTAATCACTATCTTATTGCTACTTAAACTTAGCATTGTCCTAAGTGTTTTGTTTATCATATTGCTCTGCTTGTTCGTCTAACATGTTCTTATAGACATGCAATAAGCATGATCAAGTTTTGTCAAACCAGGACATATGCAATGAAGAACTATTGATGGGCTGAAGATGGCGTTATACGAAAAGAGTTCTCTGAACCACCCAACGACCTATCCGGGGCCTCGCATCGGGGGTTTCGCTGCCCGGTCAGCGGACGGGGGTCGAGGGGGCAGCGCCCCTCGTGGGGGTTCGGGGGCGAAGCCCCCGAAAGGTATTCAGATTTCTAGATCTGTTTATCTTTGGACAACTGCCGTCAAGGGAAAAATGCGTCTTCAAGTCAGCTCAAATGTCAGAAGAAAGGGGTCATCAAGGGCTATTGGTTTTCCATATTTCTTCTGTATTTTTATCTTTATTTGTGTTTAGGAGAAATATGTGAGATTGATCAGATCGGTACTGGCTTAGGTTATTCTCAGTCCACATCTCAAAATAAGCCTACCTATCTAAATCCCAAAAGTCCACAATTCTAAAAAGCCCAAAGCCTATGCAAATTTGGTCCATTCCTTACTGTTCTGACCCAACAGAACTCTGACAGAACTCTGACCGAGTTCGGTCCGAGTTCGGCCCGAGTTCGGCCCGAGTTCTGGCCGAGTTCGGTCTGGGTAAATTTGAAATACAGTTCCCACTAAATCTGCATCCAACGTTCGTATGCGATATCTTAGCATCCGAACTCTGCCCGAGTTCTGCCCGAGTTCGATCAGCAAAAACACTATAAATAGAGAAGGATTTCTACCTTTCCAAATCATCTCATTCACTCTTTCTTCTCTATCTTTCTAAAGTATTCTGAGCTTTTTACTTTCACATCTAGCCTATACTACTCTTAGCCAAAGCCAGTACAGTTCTGTTTCAATCTAGAGTTTTGGTTCAGAAGAGTTGTATCGGAGGCTATATTAAGAAAACGTTCCAGTTTTCAAATTGCCTTCTGGAGTTGGTCGTGCGCTCGTCACCAAGCACGGTGTTGTGAAGTCGGTCGTGCACTTGTCCCCAAGCACGGTGTTGTAAGAGTTGCAAGCACTCAGTTAAAGCTTGTGATATAGTGGATTAACATCGAGCAAGAGTACTCGAGACTGGAGTAGTCCTCTCAGAGGGAAACCAGTATACATCGCTGCGTCACTGAGTTTGAATTCTTGACTCTTACTTTACCGTATCTTATTTACCGTCTTATATCTGCCATAGTTTATAACTGCTATAATTTTTTAAGTGGTGATTATTTCCGCTGCACGTACACACACTCTATTCACCCCCCCTCTAGAGGTGCTCAACGGTCCTACAGTCATTGCTCATGAAGTCATCCACTCTATGAAATCTTTTCCGAAGAACAAGAATTCGTTTGCACTCAAAATTGACATGTCTAAAGCATATGATCGCCTCTCTTGGGGCTTTATTCAGCAGGTTCTATTCGGGATGGGATTTCAAGGCCGTACCAACGAGCTCCTAATGAAGTGTATCACGTCTCCTACTTATTCCATAATTGTTAACGGCGCTCCAGAAGGCTTCTTCACTCCTCGGAGGGGGATTCGGCAAGGATGCCCACTATCTCCGTTCATATATGTACTTTGCTCAGAAGTTCTTTCTAGACTATTCAGTAAGTATGAACATGACAACCTCTTCAATGGTATTCGACTGAATCGGTATGTTCCATCAATATCCCATCTCCTATTCGTGGATGATATTTTGATTTTTGGGCAAGTTACGTTTTTTTCATTACAAACTGTGCAGGAAATTCTTCAACGCTATTCCTCATGGTCGGGACAACTTGTGAATTTCCAAAAATCTTCCATACATTTCAGTCGACATGTCTCTCCCTCGGATCAGAGAATGCTAGTTTCTCTGCTTCAATTCACAACTATGTCAGAAGAGGAGCTTTACTTGGGCCATCCTCTTCTCCTACCAAAATCCAGGGCAACTACATACTCACCTCTCATTGATAAATGCAATAAACGGCTTCAAGGGTGGAAAGCGAGGCTTCTGTCTCATGCGGGACGTACTACTCTCATCAAGGCGGCTCTCGGATCTATTCCCATCTACTTCATGTCGGCCTACCTGTTCCCGAAAAGCATCATGAATACGTTGACCAAACAGCAGAGATCCTTTTGGTGGGGACATGATATCAACTCAACAAAAATTCATTTTCTTCGTTGGGGCAAAATCTCTCAGCCAAAAAAAGATGGGGGCCTCGGCATTAGAAATTTGGAGTGGGTCAACAAAACTCTCGTAGGGAAACTCCTTTCGAGAATCCTTACTAATCCAGACCAACTATGGGCCAGGATCCTCAGGGGGGTGTATCTTCAGGATCGCTCCTTCTGGAGCGTATCGAAATCGAGACGAGCCTCTCCGACTTGGTCTAGTCTTATGGATATGAGATGTTTCTTTGAGGACAAAGTGTGCTGGAGAGTGAAGGAGGGCTGGATCAAAATCAGAGATGATCCGTGGATACCGACGCTGCCTAAATTCAGACCTGCCGACGGTGTCCAACTTCCTAATGGTCCAACGCTCGTTTGTGAACTCTTTGACAGCTCGACGAGGACATGGAACACTCTACTTTTGAACGATTTATTCTCTCCAACGGAAGCATCAACCATTAGGAAAATCCGCATCGACGAGGGGGGTGGCAAAGACGAACTCGTCTGGACCAAGGTGAGTAATGGTCTATTTTCCTTAAAATCCCTCTACGAAGAGTTTAGAAGACAAGAACCTAGTGGCTCCTCTCTTAGCCATGTGAAGGTTGTTTGGCGCAACTTGTGGAGGGTGACGAAGATTTCACCCAGAATCCAAACATTTGTAGGGCGCCTACTTCACAACTCACTCCCTCTGTTTACAGCCATTAATAGACGTCTTCCCCATACAAACAAGCTCTGCCCGTTTTGCCTCTCGCATGATGAGGATCTGAACCACCTTTTCCTCCACTGTAGGGTGGCGAAAGCAACTTTGTTCGCTAGCAGGGTCGGCCTTCGAGTTGACACAAATCAAGATATCTCCAAACTGATTGAAGAGTGGCTGGGAAATCCGTATAATGAAGACGTGTTTCGCGAGGGCGCGGCTGTCCTTTGGTCTCTTTGGAAAGCTAGGTGCAATTGTGTCTTCACCAACAAAGCACCAAAAATCCCTTTGATTGTTCAGCAAGCAAAGTTTTTGGCGGATGCTTACAATACTGGAGACGATAATATGAAGTACATCCAAGAGATTAGGCAGTTGCAGGAAAATATTTCATGGGAACCTCCTCTTAGCGGGCGTCTAAAAATTAACGTTGATGGCGCAGTCTCGTCAACTGCGATTGCTGCGGCCGCCTTAGCCAGGGATGATTTTGGAAGATTCATTGGAGCCAATATGTTCCACACCCAAGCCGCTTATGTTTTTGGAGAGGAGAGAAGTCTTCTTGCAGAGCTTCAGGCCATCCATCAGGGCGTCCTCTTGGCCATCCGTCTCAATACGGGTGGCGCTATCATTGAAGGAGATTCTCTTACTGCCACTCGAATCCTTAAAGGGGAGGGAAACCTTACTCCTCGGAGGCTCAAGGACATAGTAACAGACATACTATCTGACCTTCGTAGGTCTGATCTGTTAATAGAATTTTCTTTTATCCGTCGAGACGGCAATAAGGTGGCTCACACCCTTGCCAATTTTTCTATTCATAACTCTCTGAATTATGAAGTTTCACAACCCCCTGTTTGTGTCAAACAGCTCCTTCTTTCCGAAGTTATTTATTGTTCACAAGAAGTTGTTGATCGGCAATAAATAATCCTATTTCCTTCAAAAAAAAAGGGAAAGGAAAGAGAGTATGTTGTGTGAAGGAGCCGCTGTTTTAGGTTCAAAATCTGAGAATGAAACACAAAATCTCTCAACTATATATATATATATATATATATATATATATATATATATATATATATATATATATTCGCTTGTAGCTCAAGTGGCTAGGTGACCCGGCACTTGGGGTTTCGGACGGAGTTCGAGCCCCCATGGGGGCGGCTTGGTGGTTCGCCCACGGCCGCCGGGCCAAGCGGTGGCTGGGTGTCTTTGACACGGCCGCTTGGTTTTTAAAGAATATATATATATATATATATATATATATATATATATATATATATATATATATATATATATATATATCAAAAGACTTTTTATTTAAACTTAAAGGTGGGCTCAGGAAGAGCATTACAGACTGGGACCGGGCCGAAGCAACAAAATAGCCCAGATGAGAGGGTTAATACTAACAAAGTAAGATAAAACTAAAATACGAAATTTTCAAATTCGAAATTTCGAAATTTCAGACCGAAATTTCGAAAAGCAAATTCGGAATTTGGAAAAATTTTGAAATTTCAAAACCGAAATTTCTGGGACAGTGGGCCGCCACACGCGATACCCGAAGGTGGGAAGCGGGTGCGTGGCTCGAGAGGGTAGGATTCTCGGCCCGAGGAGGAGGCGCGGAAGCCAAGGAGGGGGGCCAGCGTTAGGCCCGCAGCCTGAGCCGGAGCCTCCGGCAGGGTCACGGGGGCCCACCACCGGAGGGGTGCTCCTCCGGGAATGAGAGGTGGGGAAACGCCGCCCAAGGGGATGGGGGCACCGCCCACCGCCCCAGGGGAAGGGGCATGCAGCCCGAGGGAGGGGGCCCGCGGAACGGAGCTGGAGACGGGCTCTGCCCGAGGAGAGGGGGGAACCCGAGGGAGCCCCAGGGGGCGTAGAGTCCGAGACGAGTGCGGGCCACGAGCCCACTGCTGGGGGGGAAGGTCGTGGACGCCGGGAGTGGAGGAGCCGCCAGGAGCAGGGGGCGGCTACTGTGGCGCGGGGAGAGGTGAACCGCCTAGAAGTGGGGAGGGAGGCTCCAGGAGGAGGGGAGGGGGGTCCGACCGTCGGGCGAAGGCGCCTACCGCCGGGGGGGGCTTCAACATGTTGCGGACGGAGCGGCGGAGGCAGTCGAAGTCCGAGGGGGCCGCCGCCGCCGGTGGAGGGGCACGGGCACCATGGACGGGAGGGGTGAGGGGGCCGCCGCGGGGAACCGCTGCGACGGGACCGGAAGGCGGAGAGGCAACCCCAAGGGCCCACGAGGGGGGCTGGCTGCACAGAGGGAGGGTGGCGATCGGCGACTGGAGGGGCGCCGGGGGCGAGGAGCTGGAAAAGGGGAAGGGGATATCACTGGCTCCGAGGAGGAGACTTAGCGACGCCGAGGGCACCGGGGTCCGAGGAGCCCGGGGAGGGCTCAATTGCAAAAGCCAGGAGGGTGGCCGAGGAGCCCGGGGAGGCCACCGACGAAGGGGGTGGGTGGCTCCTCGGGAGGAGGAAGGGAGGCCGCCACGCCCGAGAAGGGGGGGTCACTCCGGCCGGAGCGGAGCTCGGGCTTGGCGGATGGCCGAGTGTGAAACCCGTACTTTTAATTTGCATGTCAATTTAAAATTTTATTAGAATAATATTATTATTTTAAAGCTTGTGAATTGTTAGTTTAAATATTATTATTATTATTATTATTGTTAAGTGTAAAATTATTTTTTCAAAAATATTTAACTGGGACTTTTTGTTTGTTGGGCCAGACCGATCCTAAAAACCAAATGCAACTTAAATATTAAAACAAATATTGATTATATTTTTTCTAAAAAAGGAAATTTACATTTTAGTCATATTTTATTTGGCCCAAAAGTCATGTAGACCAGGCCCATTTGAATCCAATGGGTTTTCCTTCAAACCCAATAGGACATCTTAGGCTAAGCCATTTATAGCTAATCTTTTAGTATAGAGAATGAGATCATTCACTCATTCCATTAGCAGCACACCACTTTTAATGCATTTGTATTTCATTTATTTCTTTAACTCTCTCTCTCTCTTTCACACGAATTGGTCTCCTTTCCTTCCCCAAGCCAACGTATGGCTCATCTTCTCCCGTAACCGCCGCTATCACTCCGGCGACCACCAGGCTCCCCGCCGCCGGCACCTTGATGGCCGGATGGCCCTTTGGCTCCCCTCTTCGGTAACCCCAACCCTATTCTCCTATATAAACTCCATCATTCTCCATCATTCTCCATCACCTTTTTCCCCAAATTCCTCAAATCCCTAGACTCCGGCCACCCCATCTCCGAGCCGATCCACCCGAGCCCGACCCCTACCGGGCAGCAACCGACCGGCGCCACCCTCCGCCGACCGCTTGGCCGGATCCGACCGCCGGAGCCCGACTCCGTCGACCCCTCCGCGTCCGTCGCCCCTTCCCGGCGAACCCCGCGACCGTCTGCCGTTTCCCGGCGAATTTCGACCGCCGGCGCCGTACCCGTGGCCGCCCGACGCCCTGATCCCGAGGCCGCCGACCCCCTTCGCTGTCCCGATCCGCTCCCCGGTGCTGACCCGCGCGGCCATGTGCGTTCTGTCGGTGTTTCCCGTTCCCGAGTCTGTGACGTTTCCGTTTTCGCGTTCCGAAGCTAACCTTCGGTTGGGTAATCTATAACCCATTAAATTTTTCTTGTCTATGATGATAATCTGGTCCAACCGAATTCTTCGAGAATTCGGATTTTTCGGAAACATTATGTTTACGTTATCGATTTGGTTTTCCGAAGTTTCTTCGGAAGTGTTTGCTGCTGGTTTGATTCTGTTATTTAGGACAGAACAATGTTCTGTGAAATTCGTGGGATTTCCGAGAATTTTTTGGAGAAGGTTCCGTGTTTTCAATTCTCGGGTTTTTCGAGAAATTTTCGGGAATAAGTTGGAGATTAGAATTTTCTACATCCTGGACTTTGTTGGGTTTTCGGATTTAGCTCTGTGAGTTTTTGGGATATACTGTTAGCTTTAAAATAAATAGTTCTGTGGTTTTCCGATAAAGTTTCGAGATTTCTGATATTGTTTCGGGTTTTCCGGTTTGGCTTCGGAAATTATTTCTCTGGATGGTTATATATATATCGGGTTTGGGAATTATTTTGCAGGTAAAACGGAGAGTTTTCCAGTTTTTGGGTTGACCGGAAACAGAGGGAATGCTGCCGAAATTTTTAGAAAATTATTAAAATGATTTTTAAATGATTTCTGGAAAATAGTATTATTTTTAAATAATATTTTTGGGCGACGACCTCATTGGTCAGTAGGCCCCAGTGAAATGCAAACGCACCGGTCTGTCCGGAAGTTGAGGCAGAGTAACTGTATATGAAGATTGGACCAGTTCTGAGACTTCTTTTTATTTTTCAATTTAATTGGAATTTTTATTATTAATATTATTAAATTGTAGGTAGTTTGTGAGACTAACAGTTTCTCTTATTTCAATTCTTGGGAATGTAAGGGCATAAGCCCATTTACTATTTCTGCAGTTTTGTAATAAGTAGGAATTAGCTGTGGATTTTCTGGGGCTATGTGAACGCTTAGGATTAATTGATATTAATATTAATTAGAAATTCACGATTTTCTCATTTAAAGAAAAGAAAATATATTTTTTATATAATTATAAAATACCAATTTTTCCAATAAATTGGAAACTACAAGTTTTTCCGAAACAAATATAAATTGGAGTTTTCTGTAATTTGTAACACATTTAGAAAAGCGTGTTTTGTTTGATAAATGCAAGATTAAAACTGACTAGGAATCAAATAGAGATTGTAACTAGATAATTCCAGTGTTGTGTTCTGAGACGATTTTTCGGAATGTAGGAATACGATGAAGTTCTTGACTATCAAATCCCGCAGTACCGATCTTTCCAGTCTGATCAAGTTTAAGGCAAGTACTTTTTGTGTTAGTTTACAATTATTTTAATAATTACTTCATTGCAAGTTTAAACCATGATACAACACGGAATACTGCACTTACTGTTTACTGAATACTCTCTTTGAGAGCACTGACTGTTTACTGTTGGGGACTGGGGGAGTAGTGTAATGAGTATGACCAAAGCCAAAACCATATCTTTCACTGTACAACCCAAGCCATATCTTTCACTGTTTACCCTAGCCGGTCATACTTCATTGCCTATTCACATCACTAGACTGTAACTGTTTCAAAACTGTACTGCTGTAAAAATGTTTCTCCTTGAAAACTGTTTTTCTAAAACTGTTTATAAGTGCATGATTTTATTGTTATTTTAATTGTTCAAATTAGCATGAATTGTACTTTGCTCACTCCTGACTGGAGACCAACATTTTTAGGTTACACTGAGGATTACTTGCTTCGTGGTACATTTCTTGAAGTCCCAACTAGAGGACGATGACCTCGAGATTGATGAGCTGTTTACTTAGACTTATTCTTCATGATACTTGTATGGAAATGAGTTGTAATTTTCATTTTATTGTAAAAGTTTTTAAATATTCGAAATAATAAAGTTGTGGCAATTTTTATGTTGATGTTACCTGTAATTGGGATACAGCTTACTGCCGCCGTCTCATCAACGGTGCAGGCTGGGCATGATCCGATTCGACCCAAGAAACTGGGACCGGGTCGTGACATGTTTTTAGTGGTGGTCCATGCAGGTCCGATCAATCAACAAACTTAGGAAAACTTAGAAACAATTAGAACACTAGAACATCAAATTGCCACAACATAGGACCGATATATACTATTATAAATAATTTTGCTTTCTATAGACGGGTAGGATACCTTGCTTATGATTTGTGTCCTAAACCTTCCAGAACATGACCACTAATAAAACCAACTTTGATGGCGATGAGGTGTCATCTCTGGATCGAACCTCGCCTCCTCAACCAAGTCTCAATCAAATGATGTCACACGTCTAAATACAGTTAGCACACGATTCTGGATAATGGAGTAAAAGTTGGCGCAACCAGTGTTGGCGCAACCTAGAGCAAGTCAGAATAACTGCAAGACAGTTATTTTCAGAACTCTATAAATAGAGTTTCAAATTCTTCATCAAGGGGATAAATCATTATCAGAGATCAAGAGTTCTTGTCCAAGTGCTGCTGCATTCTTCAAAGGCTACAGTCTTCAAAGTTCACATAGTCCAAGGGATAAAGCGATCGTCTTCTGATCGGATTCCTATAGTTGTACTTTCCCATAATTCAATTGTAATCTTCTTTCAAGTTTGTGAAATAAAACTTTTTGTTTTTGCAAACAAAATGGCGACTCTGCTGGGGACGACTTTCTCCTCCAACGAGGAAGTGACAACTCAATGTGACATTGCGTCTATCGGAAAGACGCAGAAGACGCTGGTTGTGAAGGTCAACCAGACTGCCTACGAAGCGATGATCAACTCTGGGGCTACTCGGCGCACTGTGACCTCTGCTAAGAGCAAGGTTCATTCAGTGTGGACTCCGAAATCCTCTGTACAATCTGCTGTTTCTTCTGGCAAAGTGCTAGTGGCCACTTCTGCCCCTGCGCAACTCACCACCCTCTCTACCAGGGCGCAATCTAAGGCTTCTCTAGCCCCAGTGCAACATACCACTCCTCTTGCTACAGCACGATCTACTACTTATTCTGCTATGGCAAAATCTAAGACTCCTCTCCCTTTAGCGGAGCTCGTGGCAACTATTGCCCCTGCACAACCAACTATCTCCTCAACCAGAGCGCAACTCAAGCGCTCTGTGGCCAAAACTTCACTGGCTCTCTCTTCCAGTGCGCAAGTGGCGGCTACGGGTAGTTCTGTCAGCTCCTCCAAGGCTCAAGCTGCCAAGGCACCACTTGCTGCCTCCTTCGGAGCGCAAGTGACTGTCTCTTCTGTTCTGGCGCAATCTAAAGGGAACAACCCTTTGGCTAATCTCCCCTCGTCTCTCAGCAAAGGGAAAGATTTTACTCCTCTTTCCAAGCACCCTGTTGCTCCTGTACAAATTACTGGGGGTAGTCTATTGACTATTCTTTCTCCTCCCCAGAACAAAGGGAAAGGCCCGTTGGTCTTCTCCCAATCTTCCTCGTTCCACGACTCGGAAGACAACAAAGGGAAAAGCTTTTTAGCCAACCCTTCTGGACAAAATAAAGAAAAAGATCCTTTGGTCTTTTCTCAGTCTTCCCCGGTTCTTACCTCGGAAGATCAATCTGAATGTTTCTTTGCACCTATTAGTACAAAAACTCTCTCAAACAAGAGTTTTCCTTTCCCGACCAAAGGGAAATGTACTGATCAGAGAGGTATCCTGCCTACCCCAGTAGCAGAATTCCAAGATCTCCCAACCCTCCGGATATCCCGATCGAAGCAAGGGAAGTTAATGGTGTCACAAACAGAAACCCCTGGGGGTGAGTTTGCTGATCTACGGGCTTATCTCAACAGGCCCCGATCTACGTCAACCTCGGCAAAACACAAGCAGCCGATGCCGAAGACGAACATACATCAGAAACAAACTTCCAGGGTAAAAAATCCTGATACCTATGCTAATGAAGTGAGTACCTCTCTGTATACTCAAGGGACAAAATACCTAAAGAACCGGAACCATGTTCCAAATATTGTCAAAGAGCATGTTCCTCGGAACTTTTCTCGTCCCGTCTTCGCTGCTGACCTCTGGGAGCACCTCAAGCAGAAGCGGGACAACACCTCAATGCCTTCAGATCAGCCTTTTGAACGACATTATAATCACAAGGTTATCATCAAATGCTGTTGCCAAACGACAAAACGATCAGTCTTTGATCGTTTGAACCTTACAATGTCTGACCCAATGTCAGAAGATGAAGAGGAGGTGTTCTATGCTTCCGTCAACATGACTTCTCGGGACACCGGGGGTAGAAAATGCTCGAAACACGGCAAACCCTGCAGGCCCAGTCAACGATACTTGGATTTACTCTAAGAATCTTCTGAAGGGGTATTCCGACACACCCGATCCCGAAGTCGAGATACAATCGGTCATAGGAATCTTCCTCAGGATCCCTCAGGTCATCCCATTTCTCACTCTGAGGATGATTCTTTCTCAGACTACGATGCATATAGCGAAAGCTCTGAACAGACAATGTCTTCTACTGTACCAAGAGAAGTGACAGCTTATGTTGTCACTGAAGATCCAGATGCCTCTAGTTCAGCCAATCAGGAACACCGAATAGCTGCACTGGAAGACAAGCTGAAAACCATGGCTGAAATGGTCGCAAGTATGCATTCCATCATAGTGGCCTAGCATACGGTGCCATCGACCGCACCTGCTACAAATCCTGAAATCATAGCATCGTTGGTGCCTGTCAATGCAGGTATGGGGGTAGTATCTCCTCAAATACCCCCTGTGCAAGTCCAATCTACACCCAGTCAGTCGGATGCTGGGGGTAGTACTTACCATGCTGTTCCTTCTCCCAACACTGTGATTCAGCCTGCTCCTTCGTCATCAGAGGACGCTAATGAAGCTGCCAAAATCTTGCGCACTCAATTCGAGGCCTTCGAAGAGAAAGACAACTTGCAAAGGCTGGGGATCAAACAACCCTATCCCGTTGAGTGGAAGGAGGTTCCATTTCCTCCTAAGTAGAAAATCCCCACAATTTCCATGTTTGATGGCAGCACGTCTCCGAGTCAGCTTATCAACCACTTCGAGGTGATGACTGTGCAACTTCAGCCAAATGATGCTCTTCTTACCAGAGTATTCGTCGGTTGTTTAGCCGGCGTAGCATACGATTGGTATAGAAGCTTGCCTGATGGCTGTATCACTTCTTTCTCGGGTTTCAAGCAAATCTTCTTGGAACGATTCTACGAGGGAATCAACGACATGACCATGTCAGCCCTCAACAAGATCAAGCAAAGACCTAATGAAACTGCCGGGAATTTTATTGAAAGATTCTGCCGAGAAGCATTGAAAATGCCTCCCGGGACTCCCGCCGCTGTAACCATAGATACTTGCAAGGCAAATCTATTGCCTATTATCAGCATGTGGACAAGGTCGACTCAATTCCAGGACTGGCCATCATTTATTGTCAATGCTAAAGCGACTAAAGTTAGCGCTGACAAATTCAAGCAGCTGGGGGTACACATGTCTAACCCCGATCGAGATGAGTCTTCTCCCTCCAATAGCGGTAATCGTCAAAACAACCGCAAAAATAAAGAAACCTTGAACATCAACTTGAAAAGCAAAGACTCTTTGGCCGTCAACGTGACTCCACCCACATCCTCTTCTACTCCTTCTGAACCTCCACCAAGGGAACCTCATCCAAAAGTAGAGTATTCCTTTGATGAGAACGACACCGTGAGCATCTTTGATTGCTTGATCAAAAGCAATAAGCTCCAACTTCCAGACCCAAAGAAGCCTGACGAGGTCGGTAAGACTGATCATCCCAAATATTGTGTCGATCACAGGTTTATTGGGCATCCCACTCGAGCATGTTATGTGCTCAAAGGCAAGAATCAGGAGTTGGTCAACGCTGGTGTTGTCACCCTTCAACAAGATGAAAAGACTGTTACAGCCAACATGGTTTCAGTACAGTTCGGTGATTTCCCTCCACAAATGGTACATCATGGTGTCATCCCTATCCCCAAAGCTACTCTTGAGATTGAGAATCTCCCTCTTCCACGGAGTGAAGGTCTTGTCCCCTTATCTCTTGATAATGGCGAGATCGTGTGGATTTACCCCGATCTCGTTGCAGACTTCGAGGCTTCTTCCTCGTCCAAGCGAAAAGATCGCTCCAAAGGCAAAACAAAGATTTGCAACATGGTATCTTTTGATCCCATAGTTGAAGAGGAAATCCTATTAGGCACCAGGTCAGGGAAAGCCTCTCTACGGGAGTATCCTGAAACTCAGGAGAATCCTGCTTCATCTGCTGAGGTTGCTCCGGTTCAGCCTGCACTTACTGGGGACGTTCCTTCTACATCTTTACCAACTGCGGAGCCAATTCCTCCTAAACCGACAGCAGCTGACAAAGGCAAACAACAAGTCTGTTTTGACAAGTCTTTAAAGAAGTCATCTCCTTCTGGACTTGAGAAGCCGTACAACTTTGACATCTTGGCCCAACTGGCTAATACACTAGCTAGGTTGTCGATCTTCGAGCTCTTACGCCTCTCTAAAGAGACTCGTGAAACTCTGAGTGAGGCTTTGATGCAGGCAGAAACCTGTCTGTCTCTTCTCAAGAAACCTGAATCAGAACCTGTCTCTTGCCTCCACTGTCACAGTGTGTTGGAATTAATTCCAAACATTACCTTCATACAAGATGATATGCTGATGGAAGACAATAGGCATGACCGCCCTCTCTACTATACAAGATACGTCGACACGATGAAGGTCGATCGTATTTTGATAGATCCAGGGTCAGCACTCAGCATCATGCCAAAGACGATGCTGGACGCACTGAAAATCCCGGTGCATAGTCTTTCTGGCACGATTACCACCATCCTGGGATTCAACCAGGAAAGAAGCGAACCTCTGGATAAGATTCGCCTAAAACTCCAAATAGGCAATCTTCGTACAAAGGTGACCTTATACATCATAGACAATCATGGTTGCTCCTATAACATTCTTCTGGGAAGACCATTCCTTCATGAACACAACATTGTTCCTTCCACTCTTCATCAATGTTTCAAATACGTTGATGATAAAGGGGAGGTCCAGAAGGAAGTTACAGATCTGTATCCTTTGAAAGGTGTTGAAGCATACTGCAACGACGCTCGCATGTACAAAGAAGAGTTCATAAAGGTAGTACTGGCTATGGATACTGAAGAAGAGCAAGGAGCAGTGCCCAATAACACCCTCATCATACCTGTTAAAGGGCGTGTTTCTCATCCCCATTCCTCCAAAATACTGGCTATTCACTTGCCAGCCACAAAGCAACCAACCGATGGTGGTCAAAATCAAAGGGAGCTCACCTCTTCTGAGCCACTTGTTATTGACCTTTGTCGTAACAAGGAAAAAAGGGAGATCACCTCCTCTGAGCCACTTGTTATTGACCTTCGTCGTAACAAGGAACAAAGGGAGCTCACCTCCTCTGAGCCGCTTGTTATTGACCTTCGTCGAAATAAGTCTAATCCTCCCAGCTCTTCTTCTCCCCCTCTTGTAATAGATCTGACCAAGCCTGCTAAGGCCAAGGGTCCTGTTGTAAATACAGCTGTACAAATGAATGAAAACGCATCTCCTTTCCAGTATGCTGATGTCATTTATCATACTAAATGCTATTTGGATATGCTAGATAGTTTTCATACATTTACAATAGGACTGGTACAATCTCTACAGACGGAGGTCTCACTCGAGCATCCGGACAGTTCATGTTTTATTGTTCCATCTCGAAAAAGAGGGGAAGACCCAATACTTTTTATCAGAGGACCAGAACAAAAATTCAGCTATACGGATGATAGCAAAAGTAACGATACATGACGTCTCCAACTCCGTCGTTACAGTCAACAATCAAGAAACATCATCAAAAAAATGGGTTATGACTTCAAGACTGGCCTCAACCATGGTAAAGGTAGACGGACTCCTATCCTCACCGCAGTTCCAAAAGGAAAATCTGAGATGTACTACAGCAAGACGAAAAGAGGTCTCGGCTACGATTCACCTCCGATCTTATCTCCAGAAGTTTCTGAATCCGACAGCGAAAAGCGCTCCAACTCTTCTGACTCCAGGTCATGGGATTCCGACACCAGCACCGATCAAATTCATCGGATCATGATTTCTTCTAACATGGTTTCCGCTGAACTCCCGAAAGGCTATGACGAATACATCGAAAAAAGTCCTGAATCAGATCCTTGGGTACAGAGAATGGATACCCAGTGGGAACTTCGATTTGAACAGCGAGAACCACCTACCGAAGATCAACTGATTCAGATTGACGTCGGAGAAAGTGGGTCACCTCGTCCAATTTTCGTCAGCAAGAATCTTCCAGAGACGGATAAGCAATAATTGATTCTTCTAATCAAAGAATACATCGATGTCTTTGCCTGGAGCTATGAAGATATGCCGGGTTTAGATCCCAAGGTTGCTACTCATAAGCTGAATATCTTGCCAAATGCGAAGCCGGTCAAGCAGCAACAAAGGCGATTCAAGCCAGAGATGATGGATGCAATTGATGATGAGGTCAAAAAGCTCATTGCTTGCGGCTTTATTCGAGAAGAACAACATCCCGATTGGGTGGCCAATGTCGTGCCAGTTCTAAAGAAAACTGGGAAAGTCCGAGTCTGCATCAATTTTCGTGATCTTAACGAAGCCTGCCCGAAAGATGAATTTCCCCTCCCTATCACGGACGTCATGATTGACAACACCTGTGGGTTCGAGCGAATATCCTTCATGGATGGATTCTCTGGATACAATCAGATTCGAATGAATCCTGAAGATGAAAAACACACTTCATTCCGCACTCCTCGTGGAGTCTATGGCTATACAGTAATGCCGTTCGGTCTCAAGAACGCTGGTGCAACTTACCAGAGAGTAATGAGTACCATCTTTCGAGATCATCTGCGCAAGACTGTCGAATGCTATGCCGACGATATTGCTGTCAAGAGTCGTCGGAAGGAAGATCACATCCAAGACTTAAAAACCATCTTTGATCTAATGCGCCAACATCAGCTCAAAATGAATCCCACCAAGTCATTCTTGGGTATCTCTAGTGGTAAATTTCTCGGCTTTGTCATTACCTCTAAAGGTATACACGTGGATCCCGAGAAGATCAAAGCCATTCAAGAGATGCGTCCTCCACGCAACTTAAAAGAGCTACGAGGATTCCATGGTCGACTTGCGTACATCAGGAGGTTCATTTCGAATCTATCAGGACGCTGCAGACCATTCACTCAACTAATGAAGAAGGGTGTATCTTTCGTTTGGACCGACGAATGTCAACGAGCATTCGATGACATAAAGCAGTATCTAATGAACCCACCAGTCTTGGTGCCACCAATCTCAGGCATTCCTTTCTTAATGTATGTCCGTGCCATGGATCATTCATTGGGTGCATTACTTGCCCAAAAGAACAAACAAGGCCATGAACAAGCCATCTACTACCTCAGTCGTACTATGATTGGTGCTGAACACCGTTATAGTCCGGTCGAGAAAGAATGTCTAGCCCTTATGTTCGCTGTTCAAAAGACTCGACATTACATCATTGGCCAAACCATTCACGTCATTTCCCGAGTCAATCCTCTTCGGGTACTGATGAAGAAGCCTAGCACGCTCAATTCTCGACTGGCTACATAGGCCATCCTGCTAGCTCAGTATGACATGATCTATGTTCCACAGAAGTCTGTCAAAGGTCAGGCACTAGCTGACTTCTTAGCAGCTCATCCTGTCCCAGAGACATCCAAACTCTACGATGAAATTCCAGACGAGACATTGGAATCAAACATGATCTCTGAAGAATTTCCTACTTGGTGTCTATTCTTTGACGGTGCATCTAGAATCGGGCCAAATGGCACCATTGTTGCAGGAGTCGGAGTTGTCCTTGTCTGTCCGGATGGGTTAACAATTCAAAGGGCCTACTCCCTAGACGAGCCATGTTCTAACAATGTAGCAGAGTACAATGCTTTGCTCATCGGTCTCCAACTAGCTAAACAGCTGGACGTGGAATACCTTGAAGTTTATGGTGACTCTAAACTGGTTATTAATCAGGTTAGAGGAACCTATGAGGTTCGTCATCAAGATCTGGTGCCATACCACGAAGCAGCAATCAACATGACCATCTCGTTCAAAGCTTTCTTCATCGAATACGTTCGACGAGCTTATAACACAGAGGCCGATGCCTTGGCCAATCTTGCAACCATTTTGGCAATTCCAGTCAAAAGACAGCAGGTGCTCGTTGTCTCCAACAGAGAGTTGTTTTGTGTTGAAAACAATCATAACATTGAATTCAGTAATCTTACTGAAGTCAATGTTATTGACGAAGACTGGAGAACTCCTTTCATCGACTTCGCAGTCCATGATATACTCCCTGAGGATCCTAAGGAAGCTACAAGCATCCGTCGGCGGTCTCTTCGATTCTACTACAATCAGACGACCAAGACTCTTTATCGGCGGACTTACGATGGCCTTCTCTTGCGCTGTCTCGCTGGTGATGAAGCAAGGCAAGTTTTACGGGAAGCCCATGATGCTGTTTATGGAGCACACAAACCCGGTCCTAAATTAAAAGATCGTATCCGACGCATGGATTACTACTGGCCCTCTATGGTAGCAGATGCGATCGACTATGCAAGGAAATGCCGAGCTTGTCAAATCCATGCAGACTTTATTCATCAACCATCGGAATTTCTTCATCCGACTGCTGCATCTTGGCCATTCGAAACCTGGGGCATGGATGTCATAGGTCCTATCAATCCTCCTTCTCCTAAAGGACATCGGCTTATCTTAGCTATAATCGATTACTTCTCCAAATGGGCTGAAGCTATACCTCTAGCCGAAGTCAAAACCAGCAGCGTTATCAACTTTATCAAACACCATGTTATCTACAGATTTGGTGTACCTCGGCGAATTATTCATGATAATGGACCACAGTTCATTAGCCATAAGTTTACCAGATTCTGTGACGATCATCGGATTGACAACGTCGCTTCTACGGCTTACAATCCTGCTGCCAATGGACTGGCTGAAGCATTCAACAAGACCATTATCAAACTCCTCAAAAAGTTTGTTTCTACTAACAAACGAAATTGGAGCGAAAAGCTTGGAGAATGTCTATGGGCCTATCGCACTACGGTCCGTAACCCCACAGGCTGTACACCTTTCTCTCTTGTGTATGGTTGTGAAGCTGTTCTGCCATTGGAGCTTCAAATCCCATCCCTACAGAAACCATTACTTCTTCTTCTCTTCTTCACCGGTTTGACGAAGAGCAGCTCCTAGCTCGCGCATATCGTAAATTCCTTAACGACGCATCAGACGAAGGAACCCTTCTGCGTCGCCGCGCCCTTCGGTAGAAAGCAAAGGATCATTGTTCATACGATCGAAAATTGCTGGAGTAACTCCAAAGCACTCTAAAAAGTTGTGTGCTCGCAGCGATTGGTCGGCCTCCGTCAGGGTTATAGGCTCTATGTCAAGCCTTGAGCTTTGAGCTTCTTCTTTTTTTGCAGCCATCTCTTTCTTTGGTGCCATGACAATACAAGGATGGGGAATGAGAATGAACACTTCTTCCCATATATAGAACCAATTGTCTATTCATATTCCCTATGGAAAACTGAACACCATCAATACGACTCTGGAAGACGAAGAGGAGTTCGAATGTTTTCGAGAGAAAATTTATTACGACAGTTGGTTGCAGTTGGCGTCTCTCATGTCTCATTTTTTTGACTTTTCGTATTCAAAGTATTTCGAAACTAAGAAGTCTTTTCACGTTTCGAAAACTTTGAAGGGGGTCTTGTAGAGCTTGAAAATCGAATGGCGCCCATATTTTGAAGCACACAAATCAAGTTGTGCTATGTTAATCAAGTAGCGCCAACTCAAGTTGCGCCTAGCATTGGTTGCGCCCAGAGCTGACATGGTACTGCCATCATTACTTGACAAAATCAAATCCGTCAGACTGACAGCACAAAAAACGGAGAATTCGTTCGTATTCTGTGCTGCACAGCGCTCGAGGACAGCTGTCCCAAATCCAGGCGCTACTGAGTCGAGTTCTTGACAAATAGTTGGCGCAACCTGATGACTCGCGCAACCTGATCAAGTAAACTCAGTAAATGCTAGAAATGACGTGGCATTCATGCTATCATTTTCGAAGGATGTATCTCAGTAACTGCCTACAAATAAATGCCAGGAAGACAGGCGCAAGTCAGCTCATAGACTGAAGTGGCATAATTTGTTGAGTTGTGCCATCTCATTGGCAGGCGCAAGTTGACTCCTTGACCGAAGTGGCGCAACTTGCTGAAATCATAACCAACTTTTGATGAGTTGGCACGCATGCCACCAATCTCTCATGATCGTGCCCATTAAACTGTACACGACCACGCGCATCTCAATCAAATAATGTCACGCGTCTAAATACAGTTAGCACACGATTCTGGATAATGGAGTAAAAGTTGGCGCAACCAGTGTTGGCGCAACCTAGAGCAAGTCAGAATAACTGCAAGACAGTTATTTCCAGAACTCTATAAATAGAGTTTCAAATTCTTCATCAAGGGGATAAATCATTATCAGAGATCAGGAGTTCTTGCCCAAGTGCTGCTGCATTCTTCAAAGGCTACAGTCTTCAAAGTTCACATAGTCCAAGGGATAAAGCGATCTTCTTCTGATCGGATTCCTATAGTTGTACTTTCCCAGAATTCAATTGTAATCTTCTTTCAAGTTTGTGAAATAAAACTTTTTATTTTTGCAAACAAGACAATAATAGACTCAACTAGACTCCATTCAATCAATCACGGCCAATCATTACCTATGGCTTTCTATATTAACTAACTAGGGTTATCACAATCCTAGTTACTAACAAGATGCAATGAGATGCTCCAAGTAGTCACAGGCCCTGCAGCTATCCAGGTTATCCAGGCGAACGATTTAGTGACAAATAGAGAGTTTAATCATTAAGTGACAATCAGAGAGAGTGTGACATTAAAGAGTACAGTACATTATAAAGACAATTAGAGTTCATTCATTAACAATCTGGAGGGTGCCCCACATGACAATGGGGTAGAAATGTGCCCTACTCGTCGGCAGGCTACAAGTCCAAACATTTGCGGCCGGGATAACGGGATCGCCTGTAACTGGGGAACATCTCTTCATGACTAGTGAATTATTCTAGTTGTTAACCTTAGCCAATTTCAATATGTACCCCTGACCGTGGTACTCAGGGATCCATGCCCTAGACATGATGCAAGACACACTGGTTCATTTATCAATACATTCACATATCACCCACTGACTAATCTTTACTCAAAACGGAGTCATGTGCAACGAGTTATGATGCACAGACAATAGGGCATGCACGGGGCCGTGGACGGGCCTTGTGCACGCGTGTCCGTTTTGGACACTGAAAACGCGTCGATCCGAGATCTATCTTCACGAAAGTTATTTCAAATCATAACAACAATAAATTCGTGTAAAATAATCAAAAATACCAACTTTCAGTTCTAAGTGGCATTTCGTTGAACACGTGTTCCAATACACCGACACGTGTTTGATACGCCTATCAAACGGATACGAAAACCTACCAAACTTCATGCACAGGTCCGGGATACCTATATGGAAGCATCTACGAATAAAAATTAGGATTTACAAGTGTTTAGAGGAGTTTACTTATTGAGAGTCAATATCTCAATGAAACGAGCCTCCAAACGCGCCGATGCCGATTTACTCCGGTCCAAAGCCTTCGATTCCTTGCTAGCAAGTCTCCAGCAAGTTCCTCTCCTCCCAAGGATCGCAACACACTTCATTTGGATGGATTTGGATGAGAATTGAGGAAAATAGGCTTTTGGAAGGGGATGGCAATTTCTAGGGTTTTGTAAACTAGGTTGCTACTACATAATAACACATATATAGGGGGGCTGCTATTGGCCGGCCATAGGAGGTTTCTAGGGTTAGGTTAGGGTTGGTGATGGGCCACAACTCATCTAAACTCCAATAGGAAGCCCATTAGCAAAAAGGCCAATATGCTACATGCTAAAATAGCCTAAAATAAGTCAATTTGTTTCCTAATTAGGACTAACGCTCCAAATTAAAGTCTAATTAGCCAATTATGTCTCTAAACACATGGTTAGTCTTCTAATCAAGGTTAGCTAAGGTTAAACCAACTACTAACACAAAACACCAATTAAAATATTATAGAATAATCTAAAATTTAAAAAAATACATAATTACCAAAATACCCTTATTTTAGAAAAGTGGTGGTTACAACTCTACCCTCCTTAAAATAATTTTGTCCTCGATATTAAAGGTTTGTAGTACTCCTTCTAGGTTAAACCCCCGTCAATCAAGGTCAAGAAAATTTTGTCTAATAACGTGCAAGATCATAGTCCTACTGGTCGTGATTTCACGGTCTTATACAGGGTCACTACACTATCTAGCACAACACAAAATATCCTGACAAGTACTAATGAAATTGCACATCAAGATGGGAAAGAAGAACATAAAAGACAAATCAAATAAGGAGATCAATGTACTGAGCATGAAGCGATGTCATCAAAGGAGGATAGTTTATTTCAAGGAAGGCAATTATCAGCAAGAATGTGTAGATGGCACGAATTAGATCAGAAATTTTCCTAACTGTGATTGAGTACCTCTCCGCTAAAACCTATTTCTTAATTCCTATCTCAGGCTCGTAGCAGTACAACTAAGTCGCCGTACTACCACGATATCGCACTAATGCGAATCTCGACATGCATTGGCCACCACTAAAAACGTGTCACGACTCGCACCTAGTGTAAGGGTACAAGTGCGTAACAGCGCCCAGCCTACGCCGCAGAATCGGCGGTAGAATGCTGTACTAGGTCAGTATCTAACAACTCACACAAATATATATAATATACCTGTCATAATCTCGACTCCGAACGGAGGACAAGTATAGGTATAGTAAAACTCAATCACAGTCTAAGCACGATAAGATAACACAGAAGTCTACAACTAAAAGATTTAAATAAAATTAAAATAAACTACTAAAATAATAATATCTCCAACAATCTCAACAAGTCAATATCTCAAAGTATTACAATCTAAGTTCTAAACATGAAAACCAAGCCTACTAACTAGTCTCCCAATCACTCTTGAGAGTCGGGGCCCAAAGTAGCTAAGCCATCTCCTGGTCCATAGTAAGTAGGGCAAGTATCTTTGGGGCAAACATCTGTAATATTTTGTCAACGATCCAGTCAGGAAAGGAACGAGCACATCTCATCTAAATGACAACGACTATAAAGCAGTTATAGACAGTTATATTGATGAACATGGTAAGTTTAGACAGGTAGTGAAGTAGAACAATAGTTTAAACAAGTCAGGAGAGCATGACAATGGAGACTATAAAAGTAAAACTCCAACAGAGGTGATATAATTAAGTCAAGATAATTAGACAAGTGTGATACAGTGTGAGTCCTAAACATGACCTTAACCAGTGTGTTTTGAAATATCAAGATCGTCATGTAAACGATAGGGGATAAATACAACTCATCGTACACTTGGCAAGTGTACGACTGCTATCATTCCAGATTAGACCAGATGGGATGATTTCAGTATTTTTGGGACTGTTTACATGTCTACTTGAATATTTTCCCGCCCAACAAGTATAAGTGAATCCAGAAAACGACACGAAAATAAAGTACAAGTCCAGCCAGAACATGGTGATGCAAGTAGTGAATCTAGTAGGGTAATTCCAGAAATAGATGCCAGACATGTAAAAAGGTGACTGTCGCATGCAATGGATCCAGAAATATCAAATCCGTGTTGACAAAGAATCAATAGAACTAACTAGAACTAAAATGCATTAATCATCAAATAAATGAAAGAACTATCAGAGAATGTACTCGCCTGATATCCTGAGCGACTGATGAATACAGATGTCTGAGCTGGAGTCACAGAGTCATATTTAGAGAAATCTCATGTTACAAGGTGTCTAATATGAAATAGAGTAGTCTACAATGCATTCTAAATGATTCTAGGCCCCTCTAGGTCAAAGTCAACCCTTAGTCAACTCCGGTCAAACTTGGTCAACTCTGGTCAAACCTGGTCAACTATAAGTCAACTAGTCCATCTAACAAATTTTAGGTCAAACACAAGTTATCAAGTCATTCTAAGTCTGTTTGAGTCGATTTGGATCAAGTTTGACCCAAAGTTGACTTTTGTCAACTTGGTCAACTTGCTGGTCAACTCGACCAAATTAGGCTCATTAGATCAATCCTAAACTGACTCATTAACCCTTAGACTATATCTTAAAGCAATCACAACATATTCCTATATATAGTATTCATATATTACATACAATATGCATATATACATATACACACATAAACATAGGCTTGAAAGGGAAAGGAAAGGCTGGTTGGTATTTTCTCTCCACCAAACCCTAGGGTTTGCTCTCCACTAAACCCTAGGGTTTGGAGTTTTCCATATCTGCCAACCGCCTCCCCTGCTCCACAACGCTTTTCTCCTTCCTATCACCACCTCCTTCCTTCTCCCCTCGCCACCATCTTCTTTCGCTGATCTCAATTCCAGTACCATTAATTTGCCCAACGCTACCCACCCACCTCCCTCTCGGCAACGCCTTCCACCATCACCATCGCCTATCTTCCAACTCTCCTCCCGCCTACATCTTACTGGCACCCTCTAATACCCATCATCCAACATGGCATCCTATAAAGAAGTGGTGGACAAAATGGCTTCCCTCTTTAGCCTTCAAGGTCTGGCCGATGCCTCCCTTTCGGCAAGGGAGGGTTTGGCTCCCCTCCATTGGGCCTCAATGTTGGCCGTTAAACCCTATTCAAGTAGGGTTTTTTCTAGACCTTCTTTGGCTGCGATCCTTACCAAACTCTGAAAGGTGAATAAAACGGTGCATGTCTCGGACCTTGATGTCGAAGTGGGCACTTTTCTGGCAAAGGTAGAATCCCCGGAGGAAGTCTTTCGGATCTTTAATGAAGCCCCGTGGAGTATCAATGACGAATTGCTAGCGATCGAGAGATGCGACTCTGGGAAACTACCTGAAGAATACAAGTTCCATCTAGCGGATCTCTGGGTACAATTTCACAAAGTCCCTCCAAAGTTTCTGAACCGTCTGGCAATATCTCGTCTAGCGGAGGCCATCGGGATACCCAGACGTATTTCTGATGCAGATGAAAGGCAATGGACAACTTTCGCCCGTCTTAAAATTCTCATCGATATCTCTAAACCCTTAAAGAAGAACGTATCTACCAAAGTTTCCTCCTTTGACATGGGAATGGTGGCTATTAGATACGAGCGTCTTCCACGCTTATGTTCATTTTGTCCCCGAATTGGTCATTCCTTTCCTAAGTGCCCTGAACGGGAATTATTCAAGTCATTAATTGGGGAGGATTGGTCTGAGGAAGAGAAGCTTAGACTCAAAGATCTACTTCAACCTAGAGTCCGGGAAGAAGACTTCAAGGCTGAAGCATCTCGAGTTTATCTCCGCAATCGAAGTCAACCCGTTAATGCGGACGATGACGAGAGACCCAGGAGTAGTCCCAGCTCCTTCATTCCTCCTCCGCAGTCATCCCCTACAGCAGCCATCCCCGATATTCCGGGCCAGCCACATGGCATATCTGATCCGCCTCCTCCTCCAAATCATTCTGTTACTTATCTACCACCCCATAAGAGAATCACTTATCATTCTGTTACGACAAATCTGGAGATGGGGGACCCCATCATATTGAACCACATAGATAAGGAGGGGTTCCCCGATTTGGATTTGCACTTCAACCAACCCACCTATAATGATGCAGCGGTCACAAGTCAGCAGGGGAAGGTGATTTATCGTACAGACGAGATGGATATGGATACTCAACCCCATCTTGATACTAGGAATCCCGTATCTATGGAGCAGTTTGGTAATCCAGAACAGCTTCAGGTTGTGACCTCTCTCGGCGCCCAAACATCCACATCCTCTGATAACACTACTTCATGCAGTCTTGATGTTCTATGCCCACATCTTTCCGCAGTAGTGTCTCCCACTGATGGTTCTGTCTATCGTTCTGCCCTACATAGTAAACCTTCGTGGAAACGCCTCGCCCGCAAGATAGCGCCTAAGTCCCCTACTTCCCATGATGGAGGATTGCAATCAAAGAAGCGTGATCGTGACCCCTCTCCTCTTCTTGACACAAATAAGAGCAAGAAACTCTGCCCTACTCCCATCACCCCCAACTCAATGAATAAGGTCGTGGCGGCTGACCTAGAACAGCCGCAAGGGTCATGTTAGTCCTATCTTGGAACTGTCGGGGTGCGAGAAATTCCCCGACAGTCCAAACCCTTCGCAAATTTCTCTCAGCCACCCGCCCATCCATTTTCTTCATTTCAGAAACCATCTCCCCACCTTCTTATACAGATCGAATCTTCCCCCTTCTAGGCTATCCCAATTACTTCTCTGTTCCCCCCATTGGTCGTTCTGGAGGTCTCTGGCTAGGTTGGGACTCCTCCATTACGGCCACCGTCTCACATTGTACCCCAAATCTCATCGTTCTCTCTATAAACGCAGTGGACAACACACCTGCCTGGCACCTCTTGTGTGTCTATGGGTGCCCAAAGAAACATGAAAGGTCTAAGCTCTGGAGATACATACATGGTATGGCTGCCAATCTCAATGACAGTTGGTGTTGTATTGGAGACTTTAATGCTACGCTTGTGCCGGAGGAGAAGATTGGTGGAGCACAATTCGATACTCGAGCAGCGACTTCATTCCGGCGTATGATGGACCAGTGTGGCCTCATCGACCTAGGTTGCAGTAGTCTCGCCTATACGTGGTCTAATCGGCGAAGTCCTTCCCATCACATCAAAGAACGTTTGGACAGAGCTATGGCGACGGCCTCCTGGTGTTGTGCGTTTCCCAATTCTGTGGTTTCCACTCTCCCTCGAATCAATAGCGACCACGCCCCCATCATCCTCAATACCAACAGGTCTCTTCCTCGGAGGAAATGCCTTTTGCGATTTGAATCGCACTGGATGCAGGATCCTTCATTCGCAAATGAGCTCACAGCGGCACGGCGTGAGGCTAGTATGCAGAAAGATACATCCCTCTCCAACAAAATCAGATTCTCTCTCACTAAGATTCACAGATGGAGTCGGTCCAAGTTCGGCAACATCAAAAACCGGTTAAAGGACCTTCATAAGCGACTCATTCTTGTCCAATCTTCGTCAGTTACGACGGAGGCTCTTAATGAAGAGAGAGAGATCATTACTGAAATTAATGATCTGCAAGCTGTCGATGAAGCTTATTGGAGCCAGAGGGCTAAATGTGCTTGGATCAAAGAAGGTGACAAAAATACTAAATACTTCCATGCAAAAGCAACGATGCGGAAAAGAGGTAATGAAATTCGCTCTATTCGTCTTGCCGATGGCAATTGGACCTCTGACCCGGATACCATTGCTCTATCCCTCATAAACCACTTCAAGTCTATATTGTGTTCGGATGAGTCTGTTCCAATCGACCCAACTTTCTCCTTTGCCAGCAACCCGATCACAGCAGAAACAAACGACTCCATTTGTGCTACTCCCTCCCTCGACGAGATCGGAAGTGTGGTGCAATGTATGGGCCCTCTCAAGGCTCCAGGCCCCGATGGTTTCCCTGCTCTTGTGTATCAAAAACAATGGACAATTATTGGGGATGATGTTTCGAAGGTGGTTCAGGACTTCTTTACAACAGCCAACCTTCCAACAGGTTTAAACCACACTAACTTGGCATTGATTCCAAAGAAAACCAACCCCGATACACCTGCGGACTTTCGTCCCATTGCACTGTGCAACGTTGTATACAAGATCATCTCTAAGATTCTCGCCAACAGGATCAAGCCGCTCTTGGACAACTTGGTGTCGCCTCATCAGAACGCCTCCATACCTGGGAGACAGATAACAGATAACGTTGTCATTGTTAGCCCAATGATTATATCATGTTTTTGAATATGGCTAATCAATTAAGTTTAACTATTGATGCCACTAATATTAACGTAATCACTATCTTATTGCTACTTAAACTTAGCATTGTCCTAAGTGTTTTGTTTATCATATTGCTCTGCTTGTTCGTCTAACATGTTCTTATAGACATGCAATAAGCATGATCAAGTTTTGTCAAACCAGGACATATGCAATGAAGAACTATTGATGGGCTGAAGATGGCGTTATACGAAAAGAGTTCTCTGAACCACCCAACGACCTATCCGGGGCCTCGCATCGGGGGTTTCGCTGCCCGGTCAGCGGACGGGGGTCGAGGGGGCAGCGCCCCTCGTGGGGGTTCGGGGGCGAAGCCCCCGAAAGGTATTCAGATTTCTAGATCTGTTTATCTTTGGACAACTGCCGTCAAGGGAAAAATGCGTCTTCAAGTCAGCTCAAATGTCAGAAGAAAGGGGTCATCAAGGGCTATTGGTTTTCCATATTTCTTCTGTATTTTTATCTTTATTTGTGTTTAGGAGAAATATGTGAGATTGATCAGATCGGTACTGGCTTAGGTTATTCTCAGTCCACATCTCAAAATAAGCCTACCTATCTAAATCCCAAAAGTCCACAATTCTAAAAAGCCCAAAGCCTATGCAAATTTGGTCCATTCCTTACTGTTCTGACCCAACAGAACTCTGACAGAACTCTGACCGAGTTCGGTCCGAGTTCGGCCCGAGTTCGGCCCGAGTTCTGGCCGAGTTCGGTCTGGGTAAATTTGAAATACAGTTCCCACTAAATCTGCATCCAACGTTCGTATGCGATATCTTAGCATCCGAACTCTGCCCGAGTTCTGCCCGAGTTCGATCAGCAAAAACACTATAAATAGAGAAGGATTTCTACCTTTCCAAATCATCTCATTCACTCTTTCTTCTCTATCTTTCTAAAGTATTCTGAGCTTTTTACTTTCACATCTAGCCTATACTACTCTTAGCCAAAGCCAGTACAGTTCTGTTTCAATCTAGAGTTTTGGTTCAGAAGAGTTGTATCGGAGGCTATATTAAGAAAACGTTCCAGTTTTCAAATTGCCTTCTGGAGTTGGTCGTGCGCTCGTCACCAAGCACGGTGTTGTGAAGTCGGTCGTGCACTTGTCCCCAAGCACGGTGTTGTAAGAGTTGCAAGCACTCAGTTAAAGCTTGTGATATAGTGGATTAACATCGAGCAAGAGTACTCGAGACTGGAGTAGTCCTCTCAGAGGGAAACCAGTATACATCGCTGCGTCACTGAGTTTGAATTCTTGACTCTTACTTTACCGTATCTTATTTACCGTCTTATATCTGCCATAGTTTATAACTGCTATAATTTTTTAAGTGGTGATTATTTCCGCTGCACGTACACACACTCTATTCACCCCCCCTCTAGAGGTGCTCAACGGTCCTACAGTCATTGCTCATGAAGTCATCCACTCTATGAAATCTTTTCCGAAGAACAAGAATTCGTTTGCACTCAAAATTGACATGTCTAAAGCATATGATCGCCTCTCTTGGGGCTTTATTCAGCAGGTTCTATTCGGGATGGGATTTCAAGGCCGTACCAACGAGCTCCTAATGAAGTGTATCACGTCTCCTACTTATTCCATAATTGTTAACGGCGCTCCAGAAGGCTTCTTCACTCCTCGGAGGGGGATTCGGCAAGGATGCCCACTATCTCCGTTCATATATGTACTTTGCTCAGAAGTTCTTTCTAGACTATTCAGTAAGTATGAACATGACAACCTCTTCAATGGTATTCGACTGAATCGGTATGTTCCATCAATATCCCATCTCCTATTCGTGGATGATATTTTGATTTTTGGGCAAGTTACGTTTTTTTCATTACAAACTGTGCAGGAAATTCTTCAACGCTATTCCTCATGGTCGGGACAACTTGTGAATTTCCAAAAATCTTCCATACATTTCAGTCGACATGTCTCTCCCTCGGATCAGAGAATGCTAGTTTCTCTGCTTCAATTCACAACTATGTCAGAAGAGGAGCTTTACTTGGGCCATCCTCTTCTCCTACCAAAATCCAGGGCAACTACATACTCACCTCTCATTGATAAATGCAATAAACGGCTTCAAGGGTGGAAAGCGAGGCTTCTGTCTCATGCGGGACGTACTACTCTCATCAAGGCGGCTCTCGGATCTATTCCCATCTACTTCATGTCGGCCTACCTGTTCCCGAAAAGCATCATGAATACGTTGACCAAACAGCAGAGATCCTTTTGGTGGGGACATGATATCAACTCAACAAAAATTCATTTTCTTCGTTGGGGCAAAATCTCTCAGCCAAAAAAAGATGGGGGCCTCGGCATTAGAAATTTGGAGTGGGTCAACAAAACTCTCGTAGGGAAACTCCTTTCGAGAATCCTTACTAATCCAGACCAACTATGGGCCAGGATCCTCAGGGGGGTGTATCTTCAGGATCGCTCCTTCTGGAGCGTATCGAAATCGAGACGAGCCTCTCCGACTTGGTCTAGTCTTATGGATATGAGATGTTTCTTTGAGGACAAAGTGTGCTGGAGAGTGAAGGAGGGCTGGATCAAAATCAGAGATGATCCGTGGATACCGACGCTGCCTAAATTCAGACCTGCCGACGGTGTCCAACTTCCTAATGGTCCAACGCTCGTTTGTGAACTCTTTGACAGCTCGACGAGGACATGGAACACTCTACTTTTGAACGATTTATTCTCTCCAACGGAAGCATCAACCATTAGGAAAATCCGCATCGACGAGGGGGGTGGCAAAGACGAACTCGTCTGGACCAAGGTGAGTAATGGTCTATTTTCCTTAAAATCCCTCTACGAAGAGTTTAGAAGACAAGAACCTAGTGGCTCCTCTCTTAGCCATGTGAAGGTTGTTTGGCGCAACTTGTGGAGGGTGACGAAGATTTCACCCAGAATCCAAACATTTGTAGGGCGCCTACTTCACAACTCACTCCCTCTGTTTACAGCCATTAATAGACGTCTTCCCCATACAAACAAGCTCTGCCCGTTTTGCCTCTCGCATGATGAGGATCTGAACCACCTTTTCCTCCACTGTAGGGTGGCGAAAGCAACTTTGTTCGCTAGCAGGGTCGGCCTTCGAGTTGACACAAATCAAGATATCTCCAAACTGATTGAAGAGTGGCTGGGAAATCCGTATAATGAAGACGTGTTTCGCGAGGGCGCGGCTGTCCTTTGGTCTCTTTGGAAAGCTAGGTGCAATTGTGTCTTCACCAACAAAGCACCAAAAATCCCTTTGATTGTTCAGCAAGCAAAGTTTTTGGCGGATGCTTACAATACTGGAGACGATAATATGAAGTACATCCAAGAGATTAGGCAGTTGCAGGAAAATATTTCATGGGAACCTCCTCTTAGCGGGCGTCTAAAAATTAACGTTGATGGCGCAGTCTCGTCAACTGCGATTGCTGCGGCCGCCTTAGCCAGGGATGATTTTGGAAGATTCATTGGAGCCAATATGTTCCACACCCAAGCCGCTTATGTTTTTGGAGAGGAGAGAAGTCTTCTTGCAGAGCTTCAGGCCATCCATCAGGGCGTCCTCTTGGCCATCCGTCTCAATACGGGTGGCGCTATCATTGAAGGAGATTCTCTTACTGCCACTCGAATCCTTAAAGGGGAGGGAAACCTTACTCCTCGGAGGCTCAAGGACATAGTAACAGACATACTATCTGACCTTCGTAGGTCTGATCTGTTAATAGAATTTTCTTTTATCCGTCGAGACGGCAATAAGGTGGCTCACACCCTTGCCAATTTTTCTATTCATAACTCTCTGAATTATGAAGTTTCACAACCCCCTGTTTGTGTCAAACAGCTCCTTCTTTCCGAAGTTATTTATTGTTCACAAGAAGTTGTTGATCGGCAATAAATAATCCTATTTCCTTCAAAAAAAAGGGAAAGGAAAGAGAGTATGTTGTGTGAAGGAGCCGCTGTTTTAGGTTCAAAATCTGAGAATGAAACACAAAATCTCTCAACTATATATATATATATATATATATATATATATATATATATATATATATATATTCGCTTGTAGCTCAAGTGGCTAGGTGACCCGGCACTTGGGGTTTCGGACGGAGTTCGAGCCCCCATGGGGGCGGCTTGGTGGTTCGCCCACGGCCGCCGGGCCAAGCGGTGGCTGGGTGTCTTTGACACGGCCGCTTGGTTTTTAAAGAATATATATATATATATATATATATATATATATATATATATATATATATATATATATATATATATATATATCAAAAGACTTTTTATTTAAACTTAAAGGTGGGCTCAGGAAGAGCATTACAGACTGGGACCGGGCCGAAGCAACAAAATAGCCCAGATGAGAGGGTTAATACTAACAAAGTAAGATAAAACTAAAATACGAAATTTTCAAATTCGAAATTTCGAAATTTCAGACCGAAATTTCGAAAAGCAAATTCGGAATTTGGAAAAATTTTGAAATTTCAAAACCGAAATTTCTGGGACAGTGGGCCGCCACACGCGATACCCGAAGGTGGGAAGCGGGTGCGTGGCTCGAGAGGGTAGGATTCTCGGCCCGAGGAGGAGGCGCGGAAGCCAAGGAGGGGGGCCAGCGTTAGGCCCGCAGCCTGAGCCGGAGCCTCCGGCAGGGTCACGGGGGCCCACCACCGGAGGGGTGCTCCTCCGGGAATGAGAGGTGGGGAAACGCCGCCCAAGGGGATGGGGGCACCGCCCACCGCCCCAGGGGAAGGGGCATGCAGCCCGAGGGAGGGGGCCCGCGGAACGGAGCTGGAGACGGGCTCTGCCCGAGGAGAGGGGGGAACCCGAGGGAGCCCCAGGGGGCGTAGAGTCCGAGACGAGTGCGGGCCACGAGCCCACTGCTGGGGGGGAAGGTCGTGGACGCCGGGAGTGGAGGAGCCGCCAGGAGCAGGGGGCGGCTACTGTGGCGCGGGGAGAGGTGAACCGCCTAGAAGTGGGGAGGGAGGCTCCAGGAGGAGGGGAGGGGGGTCCGACCGTCGGGCGAAGGCGCCTACCGCCGGGGGGGGCTTCAACATGTTGCGGACGGAGCGGCGGAGGCAGTCGAAGTCCGAGGGGGCCGCCGCCGCCGGTGGAGGGGCACGGGCACCATGGACGGGAGGGGTGAGGGGGCCGCCGCGGGGAACCGCTGCGACGGGACCGGAAGGCGGAGAGGCAACCCCAAGGGCCCACGAGGGGGGCTGGCTGCACAGAGGGAGGGTGGCGATCGGCGACTGGAGGGGCGCCGGGGGCGAGGAGCTGGAAAAGGGGAAGGGGATATCACTGGCTCCGAGGAGGAGACTTAGCGACGCCGAGGGCACCGGGGTCCGAGGAGCCCGGGGAGGGCTCAATTGCAAAAGCCAGGAGGGTGGCCGAGGAGCCCGGGGAGGCCACCGACGAAGGGGGTGGGTGGCTCCTCGGGAGGAGGAAGGGAGGCCGCCACGCCCGAGAAGGGGGGGTCACTCCGGCCGGAGCGGAGCTCGGGCTTGGCGGATGGCCGAGTGTGAAACCCGTACTTTTAATTTGCATGTCAATTTAAAATTTTATTAGAATAATATTATTATTTTAAAGCTTGTGAATTGTTAGTTTAAATATTATTATTATTATTATTATTGTTAAGTGTAAAATTATTTTTTCAAAAATATTTAACTGGGACTTTTTGTTTGTTGGGCCAGACCGATCCTAAAAACCAAATGCAACTTAAATATTAAAACAAATATTGATTATATTTTTTCTAAAAAAGGAAATTTACATTTTAGTCATATTTTATTTGGCCCAAAAGTCATGTAGACCAGGCCCATTTGAATCCAATGGGTTTTCCTTCAAACCCAATAGGACATCTTAGGCTAAGCCATTTATAGCTAATCTTTTAGTATAGAGAATGAGATCATTCACTCATTCCATTAGCAGCACACCACTTTTAATGCATTTGTATTTCATTTATTTCTTTAACTCTCTCTCTCTCTTTCACACGAATTGGTCTCCTTTCCTTCCCCAAGCCAACGTATGGCTCATCTTCTCCCGTAACCGCCGCTATCACTCCGGCGACCACCAGGCTCCCCGCCGCCGGCACCTTGATGGCCGGATGGCCCTTTGGCTCCCCTCTTCGGTAACCCCAACCCTATTCTCCTATATAAACTCCATCATTCTCCATCATTCTCCATCACCTTTTTCCCCAAATTCCTCAAATCCCTAGACTCCGGCCACCCCATCTCCGAGCCGATCCACCCGAGCCCGACCCCTACCGGGCAGCAACCGACCGGCGCCACCCTCCGCCGACCGCTTGGCCGGATCCGACCGCCGGAGCCCGACTCCGTCGACCCCTCCGCGTCCGTCGCCCCTTCCCGGCGAACCCCGCGACCGTCTGCCGTTTCCCGGCGAATTTCGACCGCCGGCGCCGTACCCGTGGCCGCCCGACGCCCTGATCCCGAGGCCGCCGACCCCCTTCGCTGTCCCGATCCGCTCCCCGGTGCTGACCCGCGCGGCCATGTGCGTTCTGTCGGTGTTTCCCGTTCCCGAGTCTGTGACGTTTCCGTTTTCGCGTTCCGAAGCTAACCTTCGGTTGGGTAATCTATAACCCATTAAATTTTTCTTGTCTATGATGATAATCTGGTCCAACCGAATTCTTCGAGAATTCGGATTTTTCGGAAACATTATGTTTACGTTATCGATTTGGTTTTCCGAAGTTTCTTCGGAAGTGTTTGCTGCTGGTTTGATTCTGTTATTTAGGACAGAACAATGTTCTGTGAAATTCGTGGGATTTCCGAGAATTTTTTGGAGAAGGTTCCGTGTTTTCAATTCTCGGGTTTTTCGAGAAATTTTCGGGAATAAGTTGGAGATTAGAATTTTCTACATCCTGGACTTTGTTGGGTTTTCGGATTTAGCTCTGTGAGTTTTTGGGATATACTGTTAGCTTTAAAATAAATAGTTCTGTGGTTTTCCGATAAAGTTTCGAGATTTCTGATATTGTTTCGGGTTTTCCGGTTTGGCTTCGGAAATTATTTCTCTGGATGGTTATATATATATATCGGGTTTGGGAATTATTTTGCAGGTAAAACGGAGAGTTTTCCAGTTTTTGGGTTGACCGGAAACAGAGGGAATGCTGCCGAAATTTTTAGAAAATTATTAAAATGATTTTTAAATGATTTCTGGAAAATAGTATTATTTTTAAATAATATTTTTGGGCGACGACCTCATTGGTCAGTAGGCCCCAGTGAAATGCAAACGCACCGGTCTGTCCGGAAGTTGAGGCAGAGTAACTGTATATGAAGATTGGACCAGTTCTGAGACTTCTTTTTATTTTTCAATTTAATTGGAATTTTTATTATTAATATTATTAAATTGTAGGTAGTTTGTGAGACTAACAGTTTCTCTTATTTCAATTCTTGGGAATGTAAGGGCATAAGCCCATTTACTATTTCTGCAGTTTTGTAATAAGTAGGAATTAGCTGTGGATTTTCTGGGGCTATGTGAACGCTTAGGATTAATTGATATTAATATTAATTAGAAATTCACGATTTTCTCATTTAAAGAAAAGAAAATATATTTTTTATATAATTATAAAATACCAATTTTTCCAATAAATTGGAAACTACAAGTTTTTCCGAAACAAATATAAATTGGAGTTTTCTGTAATTTGTAACACATTTAGAAAAGCGTGTTTTGTTTGATAAATGCAAGATTAAAACTGACTAGGAATCAAATAGAGATTGTAACTAGATAATTCCAGTGTTGTGTTCTGAGACGATTTTTCGGAATGTAGGAATACGATGAAGTTCTTGACTATCAAATCCCGCAGTACCGATCTTTCCAGTCTGATCAAGTTTAAGGCAAGTACTTTTTGTGTTAGTTTACAATTATTTTAATAATTACTTCATTGCAAGTTTAAACCATGATACAACACGGAATACTGCACTTACTGTTTACTGAATACTCTCTTTGAGAGCACTGACTGTTTACTGTTGGGGACTGGGGGAGTAGTGTAATGAGTATGACCAAAGCCAAAACCATATCTTTCACTGTACAACCCAAGCCATATCTTTCACTGTTTACCCTAGCCGGTCATACTTCATTGCCTATTCACATCACTAGACTGTAACTGTTTCAAAACTGTACTGCTGTAAAAATGTTTCTCCTTGAAAACTGTTTTTCTAAAACTGTTTATAAGTGCATGATTTTATTGTTATTTTAATTGTTCAAATTAGCATGAATTGTACTTTGCTCACTCCTGACTGGAGACCAACATTTTTAGGTTACACTGAGGATTACTTGCTTCGTGGTACATTTCTTGAAGTCCCAACTAGAGGACGATGACCTCGAGATTGATGAGCTGTTTACTTAGACTTATTCTTCATGATACTTGTATGGAAATGAGTTGTAATTTTCATTTTATTGTAAAAGTTTTTAAATATTCGAAATAATAAAGTTGTGGCAATTTTTATGTTGATGTTACCTGTAATTGGGATACAGCTTACTGCCGCCGTCTCATCAACGGTGCAGGCTGGGCATGATCCGATTCGACCCAAGAAACTGGGACCGGGTCGTGACATGTTTTTAGTGGTGGTCCATGCAGGTCCGATCAATCAACAAACTTAGGAAAACTTAGAAACAATTAGAACACTAGAACATCAAATTGCCACAACATAGGACCGATATATACTATTATAAATAATTTTGCTTTCTATAGACGGGTAGGATACCTTGCTTATGATTTGTGTCCTAAACCTTCCAGAACATGACCACTAATAAAACCAACTTTGATGGCGATGAGGTGTCATCTCTGGATCGAACCTCGCCTCCTCAACCAAGTCTCAATCAAATGATGTCACACGTCTAAATACAGTTAGCACACGATTCTGGATAATGGAGTAAAAGTTGGCGCAACCAGTGTTGGCGCAACCTAGAGCAAGTCAGAATAACTGCAAGACAGTTATTTTCAGAACTCTATAAATAGAGTTTCAAATTCTTCATCAAGGGGATAAATCATTATCAGAGATCAAGAGTTCTTGTCCAAGTGCTGCTGCATTCTTCAAAGGCTACAGTCTTCAAAGTTCACATAGTCCAAGGGATAAAGCGATCGTCTTCTGATCGGATTCCTATAGTTGTACTTTCCCATAATTCAATTGTAATCTTCTTTCAAGTTTGTGAAATAAAACTTTTTGTTTTTGCAAACAAAATGGCGACTCTGCTGGGGACGACTTTCTCCTCCAACGAGGAAGTGACAACTCAATGTGACATTGCGTCTATCGGAAAGACGCAGAAGACGCTGGTTGTGAAGGTCAACCAGACTGCCTACGAAGCGATGATCAACTCTGGGGCTACTCGGCGCACTGTGACCTCTGCTAAGAGCAAGGTTCATTCAGTGTGGACTCCGAAATCCTCTGTACAATCTGCTGTTTCTTCTGGCAAAGTGCTAGTGGCCACTTCTGCCCCTGCGCAACTCACCACCCTCTCTACCAGGGCGCAATCTAAGGCTTCTCTAGCCCCAGTGCAACATACCACTCCTCTTGCTACAGCACGATCTACTACTTATTCTGCTATGGCAAAATCTAAGACTCCTCTCCCTTTAGCGGAGCTCGTGGCAACTATTGCCCCTGCACAACCAACTATCTCCTCAACCAGAGCGCAACTCAAGCGCTCTGTGGCCAAAACTTCACTGGCTCTCTCTTCCAGTGCGCAAGTGGCGGCTACGGGTAGTTCTGTCAGCTCCTCCAAGGCTCAAGCTGCCAAGGCACCACTTGCTGCCTCCTTCGGAGCGCAAGTGACTGTCTCTTCTGTTCTGGCGCAATCTAAAGGGAACAACCCTTTGGCTAATCTCCCCTCGTCTCTCAGCAAAGGGAAAGATTTTACTCCTCTTTCCAAGCACCCTGTTGCTCCTGTACAAATTACTGGGGGTAGTCTATTGACTATTCTTTCTCCTCCCCAGAACAAAGGGAAAGGCCCGTTGGTCTTCTCCCAATCTTCCTCGTTCCACGACTCGGAAGACAACAAAGGGAAAAGCTTTTTAGCCAACCCTTCTGGACAAAATAAAGAAAAAGATCCTTTGGTCTTTTCTCAGTCTTCCCCGGTTCTTACCTCGGAAGATCAATCTGAATGTTTCTTTGCACCTATTAGTACAAAAACTCTCTCAAACAAGAGTTTTCCTTTCCCGACCAAAGGGAAATGTACTGATCAGAGAGGTATCCTGCCTACCCCAGTAGCAGAATTCCAAGATCTCCCAACCCTCCGGATATCCCGATCGAAGCAAGGGAAGTTAATGGTGTCACAAACAGAAACCCCTGGGGGTGAGTTTGCTGATCTACGGGCTTATCTCAACAGGCCCCGATCTACGTCAACCTCGGCAAAACACAAGCAGCCGATGCCGAAGACGAACATACATCAGAAACAAACTTCCAGGGTAAAAAATCCTGATACCTATGCTAATGAAGTGAGTACCTCTCTGTATACTCAAGGGACAAAATACCTAAAGAACCGGAACCATGTTCCAAATATTGTCAAAGAGCATGTTCCTCGGAACTTTTCTCGTCCCGTCTTCGCTGCTGACCTCTGGGAGCACCTCAAGCAGAAGCGGGACAACACCTCAATGCCTTCAGATCAGCCTTTTGAACGACATTATAATCACAAGGTTATCATCAAATGCTGTTGCCAAACGACAAAACGATCAGTCTTTGATCGTTTGAACCTTACAATGTCTGACCCAATGTCAGAAGATGAAGAGGAGGTGTTCTATGCTTCCGTCAACATGACTTCTCGGGACACCGGGGGTAGAAAATGCTCGAAACACGGCAAACCCTGCAGGCCCAGTCAACGATACTTGGATTTACTCTAAGAATCTTCTGAAGGGGTATTCCGACACACCCGATCCCGAAGTCGAGATACAATCGGTCATAGGAATCTTCCTCAGGATCCCTCAGGTCATCCCATTTCTCACTCTGAGGATGATTCTTTCTCAGACTACGATGCATATAGCGAAAGCTCTGAACAGACAATGTCTTCTACTGTACCAAGAGAAGTGACAGCTTATGTTGTCACTGAAGATCCAGATGCCTCTAGTTCAGCCAATCAGGAACACCGAATAGCTGCACTGGAAGACAAGCTGAAAACCATGGCTGAAATGGTCGCAAGTATGCATTCCATCATAGTGGCCTAGCATACGGTGCCATCGACCGCACCTGCTACAAATCCTGAAATCATAGCATCGTTGGTGCCTGTCAATGCAGGTATGGGGGTAGTATCTCCTCAAATACCCCCTGTGCAAGTCCAATCTACACCCAGTCAGTCGGATGCTGGGGGTAGTACTTACCATGCTGTTCCTTCTCCCAACACTGTGATTCAGCCTGCTCCTTCGTCATCAGAGGACGCTAATGAAGCTGCCAAAATCTTGCGCACTCAATTCGAGGCCTTCGAAGAGAAAGACAACTTGCAAAGGCTGGGGATCAAACAACCCTATCCCGTTGAGTGGAAGGAGGTTCCATTTCCTCCTAAGTAGAAAATCCCCACAATTTCCATGTTTGATGGCAGCACGTCTCCGAGTCAGCTTATCAACCACTTCGAGGTGATGACTGTGCAACTTCAGCCAAATGATGCTCTTCTTACCAGAGTATTCGTCGGTTGTTTAGCCGGCGTAGCATACGATTGGTATAGAAGCTTGCCTGATGGCTGTATCACTTCTTTCTCGGGTTTCAAGCAAATCTTCTTGGAACGATTCTACGAGGGAATCAACGACATGACCATGTCAGCCCTCAACAAGATCAAGCAAAGACCTAATGAAACTGCCGGGAATTTTATTGAAAGATTCTGCCGAGAAGCATTGAAAATGCCTCCCGGGACTCCCGCCGCTGTAACCATAGATACTTGCAAGGCAAATCTATTGCCTATTATCAGCATGTGGACAAGGTCGACTCAATTCCAGGACTGGCCATCATTTATTGTCAATGCTAAAGCGACTAAAGTTAGCGCTGACAAATTCAAGCAGCTGGGGGTACACATGTCTAACCCCGATCGAGATGAGTCTTCTCCCTCCAATAGCGGTAATCGTCAAAACAACCGCAAAAATAAAGAAACCTTGAACATCAACTTGAAAAGCAAAGACTCTTTGGCCGTCAACGTGACTCCACCCACATCCTCTTCTACTCCTTCTGAACCTCCACCAAGGGAACCTCATCCAAAAGTAGAGTATTCCTTTGATGAGAACGACACCGTGAGCATCTTTGATTGCTTGATCAAAAGCAATAAGCTCCAACTTCCAGACCCAAAGAAGCCTGACGAGGTCGGTAAGACTGATCATCCCAAATATTGTGTCGATCACAGGTTTATTGGGCATCCCACTCGAGCATGTTATGTGCTCAAAGGCAAGAATCAGGAGTTGGTCAACGCTGGTGTTGTCACCCTTCAACAAGATGAAAAGACTGTTACAGCCAACATGGTTTCAGTACAGTTCGGTGATTTCCCTCCACAAATGGTACATCATGGTGTCATCCCTATCCCCAAAGCTACTCTTGAGATTGAGAATCTCCCTCTTCCACGGAGTGAAGGTCTTGTCCCCTTATCTCTTGATAATGGCGAGATCGTGTGGATTTACCCCGATCTCGTTGCAGACTTCGAGGCTTCTTCCTCGTCCAAGCGAAAAGATCGCTCCAAAGGCAAAACAAAGATTTGCAACATGGTATCTTTTGATCCCATAGTTGAAGAGGAAATCCTATTAGGCACCAGGTCAGGGAAAGCCTCTCTACGGGAGTATCCTGAAACTCAGGAGAATCCTGCTTCATCTGCTGAGGTTGCTCCGGTTCAGCCTGCACTTACTGGGGACGTTCCTTCTACATCTTTACCAACTGCGGAGCCAATTCCTCCTAAACCGACAGCAGCTGACAAAGGCAAACAACAAGTCTGTTTTGACAAGTCTTTAAAGAAGTCATCTCCTTCTGGACTTGAGAAGCCGTACAACTTTGACATCTTGGCCCAACTGGCTAATACACTAGCTAGGTTGTCGATCTTCGAGCTCTTACGCCTCTCTAAAGAGACTCGTGAAACTCTGAGTGAGGCTTTGATGCAGGCAGAAACCTGTCTGTCTCTTCTCAAGAAACCTGAATCAGAACCTGTCTCTTGCCTCCACTGTCACAGTGTGTTGGAATTAATTCCAAACATTACCTTCATACAAGATGATATGCTGATGGAAGACAATAGGCATGACCGCCCTCTCTACTATACAAGATACGTCGACACGATGAAGGTCGATCGTATTTTGATAGATCCAGGGTCAGCACTCAGCATCATGCCAAAGACGATGCTGGACGCACTGAAAATCCCGGTGCATAGTCTTTCTGGCACGATTACCACCATCCTGGGATTCAACCAGGAAAGAAGCGAACCTCTGGATAAGATTCGCCTAAAACTCCAAATAGGCAATCTTCGTACAAAGGTGACCTTATACATCATAGACAATCATGGTTGCTCCTATAACATTCTTCTGGGAAGACCATTCCTTCATGAACACAACATTGTTCCTTCCACTCTTCATCAATGTTTCAAATACGTTGATGATAAAGGGGAGGTCCAGAAGGAAGTTACAGATCTGTATCCTTTGAAAGGTGTTGAAGCATACTGCAACGACGCTCGCATGTACAAAGAAGAGTTCATAAAGGTAGTACTGGCTATGGATACTGAAGAAGAGCAAGGAGCAGTGCCCAATAACACCCTCATCATACCTGTTAAAGGGCGTGTTTCTCATCCCCATTCCTCCAAAATACTGGCTATTCACTTGCCAGCCACAAAGCAACCAACCGATGGTGGTCAAAATCAAAGGGAGCTCACCTCTTCTGAGCCACTTGTTATTGACCTTTGTCGTAACAAGGAAAAAAGGGAGATCACCTCCTCTGAGCCACTTGTTATTGACCTTCGTCGTAACAAGGAACAAAGGGAGCTCACCTCCTCTGAGCCGCTTGTTATTGACCTTCGTCGAAATAAGTCTAATCCTCCCAGCTCTTCTTCTCCCCCTCTTGTAATAGATCTGACCAAGCCTGCTAAGGCCAAGGGTCCTGTTGTAAATACAGCTGTACAAATGAATGAAAACGCATCTCCTTTCCAGTATGCTGATGTCATTTATCATACTAAATGCTATTTGGATATGCTAGATAGTTTTCATACATTTACAATAGGACTGGTACAATCTCTACAGACGGAGGTCTCACTCGAGCATCCGGACAGTTCATGTTTTATTGTTCCATCTCGAAAAAGAGGGGAAGACCCAATACTTTTTATCAGAGGACCAGAACAAAAATTCAGCTATACGGATGATAGCAAAAGTAACGATACATGACGTCTCCAACTCCGTCGTTACAGTCAACAATCAAGAAACATCATCAAAAAAATGGGTTATGACTTCAAGACTGGCCTCAACCATGGTAAAGGTAGACGGACTCCTATCCTCACCGCAGTTCCAAAAGGAAAATCTGAGATGTACTACAGCAAGACGAAAAGAGGTCTCGGCTACGATTCACCTCCGATCTTATCTCCAGAAGTTTCTGAATCCGACAGCGAAAAGCGCTCCAACTCTTCTGACTCCAGGTCATGGGATTCCGACACCAGCACCGATCAAATTCATCGGATCATGATTTCTTCTAACATGGTTTCCGCTGAACTCCCGAAAGGCTATGACGAATACATCGAAAAAAGTCCTGAATCAGATCCTTGGGTACAGAGAATGGATACCCAGTGGGAACTTCGATTTGAACAGCGAGAACCACCTACCGAAGATCAACTGATTCAGATTGACGTCGGAGAAAGTGGGTCACCTCGTCCAATTTTCGTCAGCAAGAATCTTCCAGAGACGGATAAGCAATAATTGATTCTTCTAATCAAAGAATACATCGATGTCTTTGCCTGGAGCTATGAAGATATGCCGGGTTTAGATCCCAAGGTTGCTACTCATAAGCTGAATATCTTGCCAAATGCGAAGCCGGTCAAGCAGCAACAAAGGCGATTCAAGCCAGAGATGATGGATGCAATTGATGATGAGGTCAAAAAGCTCATTGCTTGCGGCTTTATTCGAGAAGAACAACATCCCGATTGGGTGGCCAATGTCGTGCCAGTTCTAAAGAAAACTGGGAAAGTCCGAGTCTGCATCAATTTTCGTGATCTTAACGAAGCCTGCCCGAAAGATGAATTTCCCCTCCCTATCACGGACGTCATGATTGACAACACCTGTGGGTTCGAGCGAATATCCTTCATGGATGGATTCTCTGGATACAATCAGATTCGAATGAATCCTGAAGATGAAAAACACACTTCATTCCGCACTCCTCGTGGAGTCTATGGCTATACAGTAATGCCGTTCGGTCTCAAGAACGCTGGTGCAACTTACCAGAGAGTAATGAGTACCATCTTTCGAGATCATCTGCGCAAGACTGTCGAATGCTATGCCGACGATATTGCTGTCAAGAGTCGTCGGAAGGAAGATCACATCCAAGACTTAAAAACCATCTTTGATCTAATGCGCCAACATCAGCTCAAAATGAATCCCACCAAGTCATTCTTGGGTATCTCTAGTGGTAAATTTCTCGGCTTTGTCATTACCTCTAAAGGTATACACGTGGATCCCGAGAAGATCAAAGCCATTCAAGAGATGCGTCCTCCACGCAACTTAAAAGAGCTACGAGGATTCCATGGTCGACTTGCGTACATCAGGAGGTTCATTTCGAATCTATCAGGACGCTGCAGACCATTCACTCAACTAATGAAGAAGGGTGTATCTTTCGTTTGGACCGACGAATGTCAACGAGCATTCGATGACATAAAGCAGTATCTAATGAACCCACCAGTCTTGGTGCCACCAATCTCAGGCATTCCTTTCTTAATGTATGTCCGTGCCATGGATCATTCATTGGGTGCATTACTTGCCCAAAAGAACAAACAAGGCCATGAACAAGCCATCTACTACCTCAGTCGTACTATGATTGGTGCTGAACACCGTTATAGTCCGGTCGAGAAAGAATGTCTAGCCCTTATGTTCGCTGTTCAAAAGACTCGACATTACATCATTGGCCAAACCATTCACGTCATTTCCCGAGTCAATCCTCTTCGGGTACTGATGAAGAAGCCTAGCACGCTCAATTCTCGACTGGCTACATAGGCCATCCTGCTAGCTCAGTATGACATGATCTATGTTCCACAGAAGTCTGTCAAAGGTCAGGCACTAGCTGACTTCTTAGCAGCTCATCCTGTCCCAGAGACATCCAAACTCTACGATGAAATTCCAGACGAGACATTGGAATCAAACATGATCTCTGAAGAATTTCCTACTTGGTGTCTATTCTTTGACGGTGCATCTAGAATCGGGCCAAATGGCACCATTGTTGCAGGAGTCGGAGTTGTCCTTGTCTGTCCGGATGGGTTAACAATTCAAAGGGCCTACTCCCTAGACGAGCCATGTTCTAACAATGTAGCAGAGTACAATGCTTTGCTCATCGGTCTCCAACTAGCTAAACAGCTGGACGTGGAATACCTTGAAGTTTATGGTGACTCTAAACTGGTTATTAATCAGGTTAGAGGAACCTATGAGGTTCGTCATCAAGATCTGGTGCCATACCACGAAGCAGCAATCAACATGACCATCTCGTTCAAAGCTTTCTTCATCGAATACGTTCGACGAGCTTATAACACAGAGGCCGATGCCTTGGCCAATCTTGCAACCATTTTGGCAATTCCAGTCAAAAGACAGCAGGTGCTCGTTGTCTCCAACAGAGAGTTGTTTTGTGTTGAAAACAATCATAACATTGAATTCAGTAATCTTACTGAAGTCAATGTTATTGACGAAGACTGGAGAACTCCTTTCATCGACTTCGCAGTCCATGATATACTCCCTGAGGATCCTAAGGAAGCTACAAGCATCCGTCGGCGGTCTCTTCGATTCTACTACAATCAGACGACCAAGACTCTTTATCGGCGGACTTACGATGGCCTTCTCTTGCGCTGTCTCGCTGGTGATGAAGCAAGGCAAGTTTTACGGGAAGCCCATGATGCTGTTTATGGAGCACACAAACCCGGTCCTAAATTAAAAGATCGTATCCGACGCATGGATTACTACTGGCCCTCTATGGTAGCAGATGCGATCGACTATGCAAGGAAATGCCGAGCTTGTCAAATCCATGCAGACTTTATTCATCAACCATCGGAATTTCTTCATCCGACTGCTGCATCTTGGCCATTCGAAACCTGGGGCATGGATGTCATAGGTCCTATCAATCCTCCTTCTCCTAAAGGACATCGGCTTATCTTAGCTATAATCGATTACTTCTCCAAATGGGCTGAAGCTATACCTCTAGCCGAAGTCAAAACCAGCAGCGTTATCAACTTTATCAAACACCATGTTATCTACAGATTTGGTGTACCTCGGCGAATTATTCATGATAATGGACCACAGTTCATTAGCCATAAGTTTACCAGATTCTGTGACGATCATCGGATTGACAACGTCGCTTCTACGGCTTACAATCCTGCTGCCAATGGACTGGCTGAAGCATTCAACAAGACCATTATCAAACTCCTCAAAAAGTTTGTTTCTACTAACAAACGAAATTGGAGCGAAAAGCTTGGAGAATGTCTATGGGCCTATCGCACTACGGTCCGTAACCCCACAGGCTGTACACCTTTCTCTCTTGTGTATGGTTGTGAAGCTGTTCTGCCATTGGAGCTTCAAATCCCATCCCTACAGAAACCATTACTTCTTCTTCTCTTCTTCACCGGTTTGACGAAGAGCAGCTCCTAGCTCGCGCATATCGTAAATTCCTTAACGACGCATCAGACGAAGGAACCCTTCTGCGTCGCCGCGCCCTTCGGTAGAAAGCAAAGGATCATTGTTCATACGATCGAAAATTGCTGGAGTAACTCCAAAGCACTCTAAAAAGTTGTGTGCTCGCAGCGATTGGTCGGCCTCCGTCAGGGTTATAGGCTCTATGTCAAGCCTTGAGCTTTGAGCTTCTTCTTTTTTTGCAGCCATCTCTTTCTTTGGTGCCATGACAATACAAGGATGGGGAATGAGAATGAACACTTCTTCCCATATATAGAACCAATTGTCTATTCATATTCCCTATGGAAAACTGAACACCATCAATACGACTCTGGAAGACGAAGAGGAGTTCGAATGTTTTCGAGAGAAAATTTATTACGACAGTTGGTTGCAGTTGGCGTCTCTCATGTCTCATTTTTTTGACTTTTCGTATTCAAAGTATTTCGAAACTAAGAAGTCTTTTCACGTTTCGAAAACTTTGAAGGGGGTCTTGTAGAGCTTGAAAATCGAATGGCGCCCATATTTTGAAGCACACAAATCAAGTTGTGCTATGTTAATCAAGTAGCGCCAACTCAAGTTGCGCCTAGCATTGGTTGCGCCCAGAGCTGACATGGTACTGCCATCATTACTTGACAAAATCAAATCCGTCAGACTGACAGCACAAAAAACGGAGAATTCGTTCGTATTCTGTGCTGCACAGCGCTCGAGGACAGCTGTCCCAAATCCAGGCGCTACTGAGTCGAGTTCTTGACAAATAGTTGGCGCAACCTGATGACTCGCGCAACCTGATCAAGTAAACTCAGTAAATGCTAGAAATGACGTGGCATTCATGCTATCATTTTCGAAGGATGTATCTCAGTAACTGCCTACAAATAAATGCCAGGAAGACAGGCGCAAGTCAGCTCATAGACTGAAGTGGCATAATTTGTTGAGTTGTGCCATCTCATTGGCAGGCGCAAGTTGACTCCTTGACCGAAGTGGCGCAACTTGCTGAAATCATAACCAACTTTTGATGAGTTGGCACGCATGCCACCAATCTCTCATGATCGTGCCCATTAAACTGTACACGACCACGCGCATCTCAATCAAATAATGTCACGCGTCTAAATACAGTTAGCACACGATTCTGGATAATGGAGTAAAAGTTGGCGCAACCAGTGTTGGCGCAACCTAGAGCAAGTCAGAATAACTGCAAGACAGTTATTTCCAGAACTCTATAAATAGAGTTTCAAATTCTTCATCAAGGGGATAAATCATTATCAGAGATCAGGAGTTCTTGCCCAAGTGCTGCTGCATTCTTCAAAGGCTACAGTCTTCAAAGTTCACATAGTCCAAGGGATAAAGCGATCTTCTTCTGATCGGATTCCTATAGTTGTACTTTCCCAGAATTCAATTGTAATCTTCTTTCAAGTTTGTGAAATAAAACTTTTTATTTTTGCAAACAAGACAATAATAGACTCAACTAGACTCCATTCAATCAATCACGGCCAATCATTACCTATGGCTTTCTATATTAACTAACTAGGGTTATCACAATCCTAGTTACTAACAAGATGCAATGAGATGCTCCAAGTAGTCACAGGCCCTGCAGCTATCCAGGTTATCCAGGCGAACGATTTAGTGACAAATAGAGAGTTTAATCATTAAGTGACAATCAGAGAGAGTGTGACATTAAAGAGTACAGTACATTATAAAGACAATTAGAGTTCATTCATTAACAATCTGGAGGGTGCCCCACATGACAATGGGGTAGAAATGTGCCCTACTCGTCGGCAGGCTACAAGTCCAAACATTTGCGGCCGGGATAACGGGATCGCCTGTAACTGGGGAACATCTCTTCATGACTAGTGAATTATTCTAGTTGTTAACCTTAGCCAATTTCAATATGTACCCCTGACCGTGGTACTCAGGGATCCATGCCCTAGACATGATGCAAGACACACTGGTTCATTTATCAATACATTCACATATCACCCACGGTGTCCAATCAATTAATGAATTCTTGTCATGAGTGCGCCACGACGGGCCACTACCAAGCATTATCATTATCACTTCTCAAGAGTTCGCCACGACGGGCCACTACCATGTTAAGCAACTCATTTATTACAGAAATAACAGGTTACCAAGTGGGTTGTCACGATTCAGGTCAGAATAGAAAATGTACACTGAGATTTAGGATCCATATTAAATCAAGAGAAATTTGCATAATCAAATAATAATAATAATAATATTTAATGATAATAATAATAATAGCCAAGGAAAACTTTATAATTGTCATGCTGGGAAGGAAAAGAATTCGGACCCCCATTAAGCCAATAAAGCAATACTCAATAAGTGGAATCTCATGCGGCTCAAAACAGACCACCCATGCGGCCAGGAAACAACAGAGGACAAACGGCCAAAAACAACAAGGTCAGCAAAACAGATCTCCTCATGCGGCTAGGAAAGTTCCCTCATGCGGCTAGAGGAAGTTTCCTCATGCGGGTAAAATACAACTCATGTGGGTCAGAAAATAAAGCGGGCCATGCAGATATCTAAGGGAGTTGCTCATGCGACTAGCGAAGGAAATTGGGCTCATACGGATCAGAAAATAAAACTCATGCGGCTCGGGTACTGAAGGGACTCATGCGGCTCGGAAAAGGTTCATGCGGCTGGCCAAGGTTCATGCGGGTTGCGGAAAAGAATCCATGCGGCTCGGAAATGAAGGGTCATGCGGCTCGCATTAATTACTGCAATCGAGTGCAAGCTGCACGTGGCAGTAATTAAGCCTAGCACAAGTTCCCAAGCTCGTAATAAGTGCTGCCAAGTCAAGCTGTCAATCAGAGTTGTCAAGCAGATAAGTCAAATCAGCAATCAATGCGGTCGTGCTCATGCGGCCAGGGTAACACATGGGCTTATGCGGCTGAGAAGTCCAATGGTTCATGCGGCTCAAATTACTGAGTTCATGTGGCTGAAAAATAGCCAAGTCTCATACGGCCACGAAACAAGTCTTTATGAATTTGCGACTGAAAATAAAGGGATTCATGCGGCTGGGAAGTACAGGAGTTCATGCGGTTTGAAAAAGGGTCTCATGCGGCTGACCAAGCCCATGGCCCATGCGGCTGAGAATCTGCTAGCCGCATGAAAGTTCATGCGGTCAAGTTTAGCCATGCGGCTGAGATTTGCTCATGCGGCCATGAACTGCCATGCGGCTGCACTGTTCTTCTTCTCTGATGAATCCGAGAAGAGGAGCCATGAACTCCCTTCTCCAAGCTTCACAAATCCTTCATCCCAAGTCCAAAACTAGACTTCCATAGGTCAAAATGGGGCAGAACGAAATTCTCTACAACATAGAACTATCAAAACTTACAAATAACAAGATTAAATAGATCAAAACCCAAGAAATCCGAAAATACAACAAGCTTAGATCTACAAGAATTTAACCATGGAAATAAAAAATGCTAAGTACTAAAGTTGGTTAGAAACACATGAAGAAGAGATTGGAACAATAATAATGGAGTTCCTCCATGAAACAAGATACACTTTCCTATGCCCCTCTCTCCTTCTCTCTGGCAGGTGAAGAAGTAATGGTGGAGAAGGAAGAAGAGTAAATGAGGGGAGAGAGAGGGGTTAATAAATGGTGTTGGTGGTGTAGGTGGGAGTGGCTCTCACAAAACCAAACCAAGCCAAGCCAACCGAACCGAACCGAATCGAATCCAATGCATTTGCCATGGGGAACCACCAGCCAATCAAACCAATTAAAAATGAAATAAACCATCAATGCTAATTACAAGATAAACCAAGATTAACTAATTATAAATGTCAATTGACCACAGATGCTAATTACGAAATAACTGCAATTAACTAATCAAGAAGACAAAAATACAGGTCAGAAATACGAATACGTATAAAATACGTATCACGAATTTTGGGGCATTACATCCTACCCACCTTAAAAGAATTCCGTCCTCGGAATTTAATCAAGTGGCTAGAGATGCCGGGACAAGCTATGCTATCACAAGCAATCTATAACTACCACTCAATCATACAGTCATACATGCAAGCAAGGAATCGAAGTGCAAGGCGTAAGGAAGATATTACACCTTACGAGCCAAAATCGATTGGGATAACGTGTTCGGATATCTTCCTCACACTCCCACGTTTGACTCTCCCAAGAAGTGATGAACTCAAGCAACACGAACTAATACTGATAGTCTTGCGCTCGAAGTCTCTCTCCTTAATCAAACATGGACACGGGCCTCTCCTCATACGAAAAGTTGGTACCAATAACCAATTTTGCATGACAAGGATATGGCTCGGGTCCAGGATGTACCGTCGCATTAGGGATTCATGAAGGTACGTCATGCAACCTACATAATGATGGTGGAAAAGCAATATGAGAGGACACATATACCTCTCGGTCGATTCTAGACCTGAGCTTGGGCTAGGGCAAACTGCCGCGGGTTCTGTTGCTGGAAGGCCTGATCCTGGGTCGGCAATGGCCTCGGGAATGGAAACTGCTGCTACTAGTGAACGGGTGTTGGTGCTGGTCTCCTAACCGAAGGACTAGACACTGTCGATGCTGAGTCAACTCTGAATAGGCAGGACCCCACCCTATGGTTCGGTGCTCCACATAACAAACATAAACCCAGCGCCTTGCGACACTCTGCTACCACGTGCCCAGGCTTCCCACAATAAGAACAGCCCACGGCGGAAAATTGCGCTTGCTTCTGTTTCTGCTGAGGGTGCGTCGGGATGGAGTGCTGATCCGACGTAACTGTAGCTGCTCACCTTGGAGCTCCAATGGTCAAGGCCCTAGCTGCTGGGGCTGGCGCTGAAGATTGGTTCATCTGACTATGGGACCGCTTCCGTCCTCCGGTCCTGTCCACTATCCTCTGGGAAGTGTACTCGTGCCTCCTCGCTGTTCGCAACATCGCATCATAGGTCTGATGCTCGATCTGCTCTACGGCCAATATTATCTCTAGGTGGAGTCCCTGCTAGAACCTCTGCGCTCTGTCAAGCTCAGTCGCCACTAAGGTGGGAGCAAACCGACTAAGTCTCGAAAACTCGACCGCGTATTCGTCGACCGTCCTGCCTCCTTGCTTGAGATTACTGAACCTGGTCTGCAAGTCATATCGAGCCACTGCATCATAATACTTGGTCTGGAAATTCTTGCTGAACACTGCCCAGGAGATAGGTGTTGCCAATCCCACTGCTTGTGCGGCCCACTAACTGCGGGCTAGATCCAATAACTGTAGGCGCACCACGGCCACCTTCTCGTCTTCGGAAGTCTTCGTGGCTTCGAGAATCACCTCTATATCATGTAGCCAAGCATCGACAGCAATAGCATCCTCACTGCCGTCGAAGAATGGAGGGTTCAGGCGCTTGAAACGGTTGACCGCACTGTTCCCTCGAGGACCAATTCCACTCAGAGCATCTTGGACTTCCTGGTGAAGGGCATCACCTCGACGATCTTAGGACGCAAGTAACTCAAAGATAAATCCTACCAAGACTTCATCCCCTGACCCTACTGGCTGGACTGGCTGTACTGGAAGCACTGGTTCTTCAGAAGGCATGGCCCGAGAGGCTGCTACCGAGGACTGAGCTTCGTCTTCTGGCTAATCAACAGGAACGATGCCACTGAAGCAATAACATCAGGGATATTAAGGAAGGACCAGGATAGATACAATGATGCAAGCATGCTATCAAGTCAGAAATTCAAGGAGGTAAGAAAATATGAGTGGAGATTCAAAGGCGAGTACAGATTGAGACATCTATCGGTAAACCCTCACATTTTTTGATTGACAAGACCTGCATGGGCCACCACTTAAACTGTAACGCCCCAGAACCAGAATACTGAAGAACGGGGACGTGTACAACCAGCTACGTATAAAGGAACGGCAACCATCCCACTATACGGTCACGGCTGTCTAGTATGTGAGGGTATTCTACAAACCATCAGTCTCTTAGGGTCAAAACAAGCTATTGTCTCAATCTTAACAAGTAAAAATAGTTACAAGATAATAGATCACTAAATACATAATTGTAAGGCGTCCCAAACATTATATATCCAGATGATCATGAAGCTAGTCGATACAAAATGTGAGGACTAGCAAGAGTTTAGTCATACATGATCAACCCCCGGGGCTTGTCAATCATGTTACAGCCCTAAGGAAGATAATGAATAAGTTGCAATCGAGCTAACAAGTGCTCGTCGGCTAAATGCCTCAAAAGAATAATTTACAGTATTACAGTGGGAGAACAAAAAGAACCCACATGATGCCCTGGTTACACCTTGGTGGTCACCATCGGGCTGGAAAGCAGGTAGATCCTTTGCTGCTGCTCCGGTATCTGGCCATACAAAACCAGCTGGATCAGACCCCAGAAAGAGCAAGTGCCACAAAGGAGGCTTCACTTAAGAACTAAAACCAGCAAATCATTAGCAATCAACAGGTAAAGAAAACAGTAAGTAAATACGGATCGAGATTTGTGCACTACCAATGCACTAGTCCCGATCAGAGGAAAATAATAAGCAAAGCATCATTGACATAAAGTAAACAGGGGAACACATGTTAAGATAAAAATATAACTGGATAATATACGAAAAGAGGACGAAGGTACTGTTCCGGGAGCCAGGTTACAATCCTTAAACCAAACAAGGACCGGGATTGTAACCCTTCCCCTGAACAGAACTTAGTCTCTGATCATTTATTGCTAAAGGTGACCATAGGGAGAGAGTGTACAATGATTAAAGTGATAATCTCGAGTACAACATGCTAGAGTGACAATCGGGAATGACAATATGGAGTGGCAATCATTTATGGTACAATCTTGCAATCGATCAATCCTAGACAATACTAGACTCAACTAGACTCCATTCAATCAATCACGGCCAATCATTACCTACGGCTTTCTACATTAACTAACTAGGGTTATCACAATCCTAGTTACTAACAAGATGCAATGAGATGCTCCAAGTAGTCACAGGCCCTGCAGCTATCCAGGTTATCCAGGCGAACGATTTAGTGACAAATAGAGAGTTCAATCATTAAGTGACAATCAGAGAGAGAGTGACATTAAAGAGTACAGTACATTATAAAGACAATTAGAGTTCATTCATTAACAATCTGGAGGGTGCCCCACATGACAGTGGGCTGGAAATGTGCCATACTCGTCGGCATGCTACAAGTCCAAACATTTGCGGCCGGGATAACGGGATCGCCTATAACTGGGGAACATCTCTTCATGACTAGTGAATTATTCTAGTTGTTAACCTTAGCCAATTTCAATATGTACCCCTGACCGTGGTACTCAGGGATCCATGCCCTAGACATGATGCAAGACACACTGGTTCATTTATCAATACATTCACATATCACCCACGGTATCCAATCAATTAATGAATTCTTGTCAGGAGTGCGCCACGACGGGCCACTACCAAGCATTATCATTATCACTTCTCAAGAGTGCGCCACGACGGGCCACTACCATGTTAAGCAACTCATTTATTACAGAAATAACAGGTTACCAAGTGGGTTATCACGATTCAGGTCAGAATAGAAAATGTACACTGAGATTTAGGCTCCATATTAAATCAAGAGAAATTTGCATAATCAAATAATAATAATAATAATAATAATAATAATAATAATAATAATAATAATAATAATATTTAATGATAATAATAATAGCCAAGGAAAACTTTACAATTGCCATGCTGGGAAGGAAAAGAATTCGGACCCCCATTAAGCCAATAAAGCAATACTCAATAAATAGAATCCCATGCTATGAGGGCCCTAATTTTTGGGAATTATTTTTTATTTATTTTATATTTATTAGGTTATATTGTATATTTAATTATGATTATATATGTACTTTTCGCTGTCTTTGATTTTTGGAGAACAAGACATGTCCATCTCTCGAAACGTTCTACATGAGTTTTGTAGTAGATAGGATGACCTTAATTTGATATATTATGTCCCATCCGAACTTGTCTCCTGACATTCTTTTGACTTCGCACAACTTGGGGTCAATTTAAGCTATTTGATTATTTAACGTAATTCTAGACCTAACTTCCAATTTGAGTTCATGACTCGACATTGATCAAAACCATTTGATCCAATATATGGTTTTGGTCCAATTTGAGCCTACGATGCACATGCCAAGGGTGTGCCACTCAATCGAGTTCCCATGTGCTATTTATTTGCGAATGGCACAAGAGACTCATTGGTTGAACTTTCGAGTTCGGTTTGAATAGAAAATAAGTTTGGACCATAACCTAGCCAACCCCACTTGGTAGAGCCATGTTAGATTGTCATGACTTAGTAGATTTATTCTGAATTTATTTTGGGATGGTATACAGCCAAATAAATTTGAATACAAATTTTTGTATATGATTATATTTATAATAGTATAATATTATATATATATATGGCTTTAGTCATGGTTATGTTTTGAGATACATATCGGCTAGAAATTTTGGCACGGATAGTGTAGTGGTGACTAGTGTATTAGCCATGGTAAGGAATGCTTAGCCACAACCGTGTTCTAACTAGAAAAACCAGTCAAGTTATGACTTAACCCCTATAGGACGATTTGATTATTTATTAATTAGGTTATTGACTTTTTTAAGAAACTCGATTATGCTAAAATAGTCAAACTAGACGCAAACCCAATCACGAGTCGACTAAGCTCAACCCAAGTGAACCTAAAGAATTGTATAGTTTAAAGCAACTTATTTTAATTTAAACAATAGAATAATATCACATAAAATCTGAATATATAATTAGATAGTTCAAAAATACAATCTTTCCAAATTAAGAAATCCTCCATGCAAATCTTCTTTGTATTTTAATTAAATCTAAATTCAATATTTAAAAATTATATATTTCTTATCTAATAGCAGCACATAGATCTAAATTAAGCCTCCTTCAATAATGACCATTGATTATAATATTTAAGCAAATTATATTCCAAATTTAGCCTTATTGGTAATCCTACTACTATCTAGATTATCTTATTCTAACATATCCAATCTAATCATACTTAAATTAAATAATACATGTCTATCTTAATTATATATATAAATATATGAGTATATCATTCTTCTCATATTAAAAATTATGCACACCTTCTCTTTTTTGTCCAAAAATATTCTCCAAATTTGCTAGAAAAATCAGCCACGTTTTTCACCCGACAAAGCAACTTAGAAGGGCCATATCTCCTAGCTCGGGACTCGAAATGCGTCCCAGTTTTTTTGTTGGATTCGTATCGAGGTAAGTTTTCAATTCTGAAATTTATTTTTAATTTCTCTGAACCCAATTTTCTGTAAAAATTTTAGAGCGTCTATTGTCCGAAATCTGACATGTTTTCGGTGTTTTCGAAATTACGGGAGATCCCAAACTCGTATTCACGAACCGTTTAAAGTTTTGGAAAGATGATGCTAAATTCTACAGTATATAAATTTTTTAGAAATTAATTTAGAAATTTAATTTGTTAATTATTCCGTTGAACCTAGAACTAATATGGAAACCGTCGAAATTGTATATTTGTGCCTTATCGATGATACCTTTCTATCGGTTCGGGGTTTGATGAAACCGTCGATTCCGTCATTCATGTAATGCTAAAATCTACAGTAATTTCATGAACTAATTTGGTTTTTGGTTCGGTTGACTTTTTGGTCAACGGGATGTCTCGATTTGCGTGTCGTTGACTTCTTCCAAATTACGAGATACCAACATAGTATCTTGAGACTAAACTTGTAACATAGATTAATAGAAAATAATTAATAATTATATTAATTAGTGTGACTTAAATCTAGGTAATTTAACTAGTGTAACATTACATGTGACTTACGGATAGGTGGTGTGACCCATCCGACATTCCCCACAAAGGAGTTGTTGGAAACATACTTAGAATAATATATTTATTATGATTGTTATATGTGACATTACTTGTGATTTAGGTTGGTAGATATTACATGGATATTGGATCTAGAGGTGATTACACTCAGCATTGTTTGGACGGATATCAGGCAAATACACCTTGCCATACTTGCAGTATTTTACATGCTTTCCTGTGTTTTGGTTTTTTGTTAGTTGTTTACATATGTTCTTATTTTCAGTCTTGATTCTTTCTAGTTACACATGCACGTAGGTTGTTATTCGTTCTTTTATTTTTATTTTTCTTGCTATATTCCTTCTTATCTAGTTCATGTCTAGTGATTGTACTACTATGCCTGTGCCCTATTTCTTGACCTGTTTCACATGTACTTGACTTGGACATGACTAGATAGACTTGATTTGCTAGTACCTTAGGAGGGAATCTTTTATTAGCCATGGCTATATCTCTATTGTTAGTGCCTCACCGAGCTGCAATAGAGAATATAGGACTGTTAGTGCCTCTCCGGGCTGCAGTTCTATCACCTGCACCTATAGCCGTGGTTAATATTATATTCTCATGACATGTCACCATCTAGATATAGAGATCCATTGTGTGTTATTCTCTCTCTACTTGTTATTCCTATTTCTTTTTCGCATGTTATTTACTGTATAGTAGGCTTGTATATTATGTGTGCTTGCTAGTCCCCTGAGGACCTGGTCGTCTTCCTAGGTATTAGATAGAGTTTCTGTTGATTAGTGCATCTACTGGATGACGGATTGCTTCACCGAGACTTCAGGTATATTTAGTTGTGTTTTATCATTCTATCGTCTTTCATATTCCATGATGACTTATCTGTTGTATAGCCTAGTTTCACAAGCTTACTTCTTTTCATGAGCTTGTTCAGATGATTGTATTAAGGTCTGGCCAACCTTATTACAAAATTGTCTATTCTTATACTTATGTTCAAATAGCATTGGCGTAGTATTGTTTGATCAGCAATAATGCAATGGTTCTTATTTGAGATTATTATGTGGATTGAGATATAGCTTAGTTAGAACAACCAGACAGCTTGTACGTATTCGAGCTGGGCTGGAGTCCTCTCGAAGCGTAGCTGGCATCTATACGTATCCTAGTCCTACGTATTTTAGGACTGGGGCGTTACATGTTTTTTTGGTGGCCCATGCAGGTCGAGTTAGCCGTTTCGGTTACGTTACTGTACCGAACGGGCCTGCGAATATGACTAAACCCTTAGGAATCTCAATCCACAACTGCCTTGACAATTCTTTTAGAAATTTTTCTACCGCCCTTGAACTTCGTATTTACTCTCGATTACTCTTCCTTTGCTTTCTCGTATCATTGCTTCTCGTCCCTTCCTATTCCGGAGTGACGAATAATCATGCTATATAGGATTTATCAAAAATTCTTATAGTGTAAGTTAGTTGCTTATTGTATTTTGATTTCTTGATTGATAAGGGGGATTAGAGATGCTAATGCCTTAGGGCATCATGTGTTTGATAGGGTAGTTTGACCAAAGGTGGGTAGATGTCCTCAGTATAGAAATAAATAGATGATCGTACTAGGTTACGTCCTTATGGTAGTCACTCGATCGAGAAAAAGGTGGTAGTTTTAGTGTAATGATTGACCCTCTAGAAGAATAAAGTAGACATAGTCTAACCCAACCCATTTACTATTACACCTTGTTAGTTGTGAGGAATAGACGGATTAGTAGATACCACTTAGCTTAGTTAGGTAGGAAGGAAACTTATATAATTGTACTAATAGTATGGTTAGAAGGGACAAGTCTTCAACATGATCTTTGCACAACCGCCAGTACCAAAAAGAGCCACTAAAGATAACCATCTATAGTTTTACGATATAGATATTGCAAAACCAAATTGTTTAGGATTGATTTTTTTTACTTGAGTTATTAAGAGACACCGTAGTGACCTAGCGTATCCCTTAAACTATTCCTAGTTATACTAGTGCGGCTCTGTATTAGTGAGCCTGATTTTAATTTCGAGGACGAAATTCTTTTAAGGTGGGTAGATTATGAGGGCCCTGATTTTTGGGAATTATTTTTTATTTATTTTATATTTATTAGGTTATATTGTATATTTAATTATGATTATATATGTACTTTTTCCTGTCTTTGATTTTTGGAGAATAAGACAAGTCCATCTCTCGAAACGTTCTACATGAGTTTTGTAGTAGATAGGATGACTTTAATTTGATATATTATGTCCCATCTGAACTTGTCCCCTGACATTATTTTGACTTCGCACAACTTGGGGTCAATTTAAGCTATTTGATTATTTAACGTAATTCTAGACCTAACTTCCAATTTGAGTTCATGACTCGACACTGATCAAAACCATTTGACCCAATATATGGTTTTGATCCAATTTGAGCCTACGACGCACATGCCAAGGGTGTGCCACTCAATCGAGTCCCCATGTGCTATTTATTTACGAATGGCACAAGAGACTCATTGGTTGAACTTTTGAGTTCGGTTTGAATAGAAAATAAGTTTGGACCATAACCTAGCCAACCCCACTTGGTAGAGCCATGTTAGATTGTCATGACTTAGTAGATTTATTCTGAATTTATTTTGGGATGGTATACAGCCAAATAAATTTGAATACAAATTTTTGTATATGATTATATTTATAATAGTATAATATTATATATATATGACTTTAGTCATGGTTATGTTTTGAGATACATATCGGCTAGAAATTTTGGCACGGATAGTGTAGTGGTGACTAGTGTATTAGCCATGCTAAGGAATGCTTAGCCACAACGATGTTATAACTAGAAAAACCAGTCAAGTTATGACTTAACTCCTATAGGACGATTTGATTATTTATTAATTAGGTTATTGACTTTTTTAAGAAACTCGATTGTGCTAAAATAGTCAAACTAGACGCGAACCCAATCACGAGTCGACTAAGCTCAACCCAAGTGAACCTAAAGAATTGTATAGTTTAAAGCAACTTATTTTAATTTAAACAATAGAATAATATCACATAAAATCTGAATATATAATTAGATAGTTCAAAAATGCAATCTTTCCAAATTAAGAAATCCTCCATGCAAATCTTCTTTGTATTTTAATTAAATATAAATTTAATATTTAAAAATTATATATTTCTTATCTAATAGCAGCACATAGATCTAAATTAAGCCTCCTTCAATAATGACCATTGATTATAATATTTAAACAAATTATATTCCAAATTTAGCCTTATTGGTAATCCTACTACTATCTAGATTATCTTATTCTAACATATCCAATCTAATCATACTTAAATTAAATAATACATGTCTATCTTAATTATATATATAAATATATGAGTATATCATCCTTCTCATATTAAAAATTATGCACACCTTCTCTTTTTCGTCCAAAAATATTCTCCAAATTCGCTAGAAAAATCAGCCACGTTTTTCACCCGACAAAGCAACTTAGAAGGGCCATATCTCCTAGCTCGAGACTCGAAACGTGTCCCAGTTTTTTGTTGGATTCGTATCGAGGTAAAGTTTTCAATTCTGAAATTTATTTTTAATTTCTCTGAACCCAATTTTTTGCAAAATTTGTAGAGTGCCTATTGTCCGAAATCTGACATGTTTTCGGTGTTTTCGAGATTACGGGAGATCCTGAACTCGTATTCACGAACCGTGTGAAGTTTTGGAAAGATGATGCTAAATTCTACAGTATATAAATTTTTTAGAAATTAATTTAGATATTTAATTTGTTAATTATTCTGTTGAACCTAGAACTAATATGGAAACCGCCGAAATCGTAGATTTGTGCCTTATCGGTGATACCTTTCTATCGATTCGGGGTTTGATGAAACCGTCGATTCCGTCATACATGTAATGCTGAAATCTACAGTAGTTTCATGAACTAATTTGGTTTTTGGTTCGGTTGACTTTTTGGTCAATGGGATGTCTCGATTTGCGTGTCGTCGACTTCTTCCAAATTACGAGATACCAACATAGTATCTTGAGACTAAACTTGTAACATAGATTAATAAAAATTAATTAATTATTATGTTAATTAGTGTGACTTAAATCTAGGTAATTTAACTAGTGTAACATTACAGGTGACTTACGGATAGGTGGTGTGATCCATCCGACATTCCCCACAAAGGAGTTGTTGGAAACAGGCTTAGAATAATATATTTATTATGATTATTATATGTGACATTACTTGTGATTAGGTTGGTAGATATTACATGGATATTGGATCTAGAGGTGATTACACTCAGCATTGTTTGGACGGATATCAGGCAAATACACCTTGCCATACTTGCAGTATTTTACATGCTTTCCTGTGTTTCGATTTCTTGTTAGTTGTTTACATATGTTCTTGTTTTCAGTCTTGATTCTTTCTAGTTACACGTGCACGTAGGTTGTTATTCATTCTTTTATTTTTATTTTTCTTACTATATTCCTTCTTATCTAGTTCATGTCTAGTGATTGTACTACTATGCCTGTGCCTTGTTTCTTGACCTGTTTCACCTGTACTTGACTTGGACATGACTAGATAGACTTGATTTCCTAGTACCTTAGGAGGGAATCTTTTATTAGCCATGGCTATATCTCTATTGTTAGTGCCTCACCGGGCTGCAATAGAGAATATAGGACTGTTAGTGCCTCTCCGGGCTGCTGTTCTATCACATGCACCTATAGTCGTGGTTAATATTAAATTCTCATGACATGTCACCATCTAGATATAGAGATCCATTGTGTGTTATTCTCTCTCTACTTGTTATTCCTATTTCTTTTTCGCATGTTATTTACTGTATAGTAGGCTTGTATATTATGTGTGCTTGCTAGTCCCCTGAGGACCTGGTCGTCTTCCTAGGTATTAGATAGAGTTTCTGTGGATCAGTGCATCTACTGGATGACAGATTGCTTCACCGAGACTTCAGGTATATTTAGTTGTGTTTTATCATTCTATCGTCTTTCATATTCCATGATGACTTATCTGCTGTATAGCCTAGTTTCACAAGCTTACTTCTTTTCATGAGCTTGTTCAGATGATTGTATTAAGGTCTGGCCAACCTTATTACAAAATTGTCTATTCTTATACTTATGTTCAAATACCATCGGCGTATTATTGTTTGATCATCAATAATGCAATGGTTCCTATTTGAGATTATTATGTGGATTGAGATATAGCTTAGTTAGAACAACCAGACAGCTTATACGTATTCGAGCTGGGCTGGAGTCCTCTCGAAGCGTAGCTGGCATGTATACGTATCCTAGTCCTACGTATTTTGGGACTGGGGTATTACACATGCGGCTCAAAACAGACCACCCATGCGGCCAGGAAACAACAGAGGCCAAACGGCCAAAAACAACAAGGTCAGCAAAACAGATCCCCTCATGCGGCTAGGAAAGTTCCCTCATACGGCTAGAGGAAGTTTCCTCATGCAGGTAAAATACAACTCATGCGGGTCAGAAAATAAAGCGGGCCATGCGGATATCTAAGGGAGTTGTTCATGCGGCTAGCGAAGGAAATGGGGCTCATGCGGATCAGAAAATAAAACTCATGCGGCTCGGGTACTGAAGGGACTCATGCGGCTCGGAAAAGGTTCATGCGACTGGCCAAGGTTCATGCGGGTTGGGAAAAAGAATCCATGCGGCTCGGAAATGAAGGGTCATGCGGTTAGAGAAATAAGGCTCATGCGGATCTCACTGGTCAGGGGCTCATGCGGCTCGCATTAATTACTGCACTCGAGTGCAAGCTGCACGTGGCAGTAATTAAGCCTAGCACAAGTTCCCAAGCTCGCAATAAGTGCTGCCAAGTCAAGCTGTCAATCAGAGATGTCAAGCAGATAAGTCAAATCAGCAATCAATGCGGCCGTGCTCATGCGACCAGGGTAACACATGGGCTTATGCGGCTGAGAAGTCCAATGGTTCATGCGGGTCAAATTACAGAGTTCATGCGGCTGAAAAATAGCCAAGTCTCATACGGCTACGAAACAAGTCTTTATGAATTTGCGACTGAAAATAAAGGGATTCATGCGGCTGGGAAGTACAGGAGTTCATACGGTTTGAAAAAGGGTCTCATGCGGCTGACCAAGCCCATGGCCCATCGGCTGAGAATCTGCTAGCCGCATGAAACTTCATGCGGTCAAGTTCATCCATGCGACTGAGATTTGCTCATGCGGCCATGAACTGCCATGCGGCTGCACTGTTCTTCTTCTCTGATGAATCCGAGAAGAGGAGCTATGAACTCCCTTCTCCCAAGCTTCACAAATCCTTCATCCCAAGTCCAAAACCAGACTTCCATAGGTCAAAATGGGGCAGAACGAAATTCTCTACAACATAGAACCATCAAAACTTACAAATAACAAGATTAAATAGATCAAAACCCAAGAAATCCAAAAATACGACAAGCTTAGATCTACAAGAATTTAACCATGGAAATGAAAAATGCTAAGTACTAAAGTTGGTTAGAAACACATGAAGAAGAGATTGGAACAATAATAATGGAGTTCCTCCATGAAGCAAGATGCACTTGCCTATGCCCCTCTCTCCTTCTCTCTGGCAGGTGAAGAAGTAATAGTGGAGAAAGAAGAAGTGTAAATGAGGGGAGAGAGAGAGGGGTTAATAAATGGTGTTGGTGGTGGTAGGTGGGAGTGGCTCTCACAAAACCAAACCAAGCCAAGCCAACCGAACCGAACCGAACCGAATCCAATGCATTTGCCATGGGGAACCACCAGCCAATTAAACCAATTAAAAACGAAATAAACCATCAATGCTAATTGTAAGATAAACCAAGATTACCTAATTATAAATGTCAATTAACCACATATGCTAATTATGAAATAACTGTAATTAACTAATCAAGAAGAGTAAAATACAGGTAAAAAATACGAATACGTATAAAATACGTATCACAAATTTTCGGGGCATTACACGGGTACACCCCCCAGCAACACCCCCATGGCGCGCGTTGCCTTCCCCAATGCGCCACCTAGCCGATTCGTGCGTTTGGCACGAATTTCCGTCGTGACGCGCGCGGGATCGAACTCAGAAATCGCGCTCCGTCGCAGCAACTTCGTGTACGTTTTTCGAGAAATCCGAATGTTGGATCATCGACCTGTTTCTTCCGTCTCCATCTCGGTATATCCCTCTTCACTCCTCTCAAGTTTCATCCGTTAATATTTTTGTTTGATACATCAAAATCGGCCGCCAAGTTGACACTTTAAATTGTACTGTTTTTGGACAGTTTTGTGTAGCCAACTTCATCGGCTCGTAGCTCCTCCATCGCACCTCCGTTTGATGTGCCGTCATTTCCTGTGCACGTCTAGTATAACCATTTTCTGGTCCCTCAAGTTTCATTTCATTGTGAGCTTGTTTGATTGGTTGAATTTGACGCCAAAGTTGGTCGTCCGAATTCGTAATTTTCAACTTGTAAAATCCCAATTTTGGACCCGGGACTCCGAATTCAAATTCTGATACCACCAGTAGACTCGTGGCATCGTTCTAGCACGAATTCATATAAAGTTTGTTAGATTTGGAGGATGTGGGCCCTGGCACGCATTTCGGTGCAAAGCAGGCCCCGCAATCCGAGTCGACGGACCATCTTGAGATCGGCTCATCAGAATCCAATTCTGGATATACCGTTGAGTTCGTATCATCATTCTGGACTCGTTAACATATACTTTGCTAGATTTAGTAGACAATGGCTCCGACACGTATTTCCGTGCAAATCGGATTGTAATATCCAGGTCAACGAACCATTTTGAGATCGGGTCATCAGAATCCAATTCCGGATATACCATTGAGTTTGTATCATCATTCTGGATTCATGGACATATATTTTGTTAGGTTTTGAGCACTTTTATTCTGACACATTTTTTGGTGCAAAGTGGGTCTAATGTTTGACATCATTTTGATCCGAAATTACCTTTTTGCCCATGTGTTCAAATTGGACTTATGGGTAGACTATCCTATCTGATTTGACCATTCTGGACACGTTGGTAATGTCTATTTTATCATCCGACAACATCTGTAGATTTTTCCTTTTGTAATGCCCACATTGAACTTCTATAACATCACTAAGCTAGTATCCAGTTAGGAGCCGTGTCACACCATTAGTGTAAACTTGAACATAGCTTAGAACTGAGATTGTATATATCATTTTGACAGGATACTGGACACCTGTAGCTTCATATTCATATCCTTGCTTTGCACAAGGCAAGTACCCCTACAAACTCTATCTACTATATATGATAATGAACCGTGAATGAATAAAATGTTAAACTTAGAGATTTTGCTATGGATACCGTACCACACATGCTTCTCATATACTAGACATGCTTGATATGATTTATACTGATCTTGTATATCTCACATGATGGTCACTGGGACATGGAAGAAATTGATAGTTGAGTACGTGATCATGCCCCCTTCACCCGTACGTATGTACCGAGCCTCGTTGCATTTTATATATTTACCTTGTCGTATACGCACCCCGTAGATTTTGTGCTTATGTACATCAATCGCTTGTTTACTTGTACGGAAGTACATTTTATATACTTGTACCACAGTACATTTTACACCTATTGACGATCGCGTACCTTCTCCAGTTTTAAACATTACATATACATATGTCGCCATGACAAATATATCCTTGACATGATAGATTGTGATATGACATGATTTCTGTTATTACATCCATTCATTCCATGCTCAGTATATTCTGTTTGTAGTACCAGTACTTGCTCCCGTCCTGACAGGATAACGTTGTAGGCATACTTTCGGAGGAAGATTTGCTCTGTGATCTTTTCTCTGGGCCACTACAGAGGACAGTCCATTGCTTACGAGGAAGTCCTCGCAGGGAACCTCGCTTGGTAGTCTTACTTAGATTCCTTTTTGCTTAGTTGTTGAACTGTTTAGACTCTATCTGTTGGTCACTGGACTTTGCCTCCAGGTTAATACTTTGGAAGTGTAATAACTAAAATCTGTACTTGTTTGCTTTCGTTTATAGATGTTGTGTTGTGATGAACTTTAAAATGTGATATTAGAATTGTTAGCAGTTTAGATTCTTTATTATCTATTCTTAGTACAGCTTACTACGCTCTAACCAAGCGTAGGCTGGGCATGGCTCGGCCCGGCCCAACAATTTGGGTTGCGAGTCGTGACATGTTTTTAGTGGCGGCCCGTGCAGGTCTAGACTAAAGTTGTTTGGTTACGTTATTGTACCAAGCAAGCATGCAATTAGGATCTTAGGACAACTTAATAACACTAGGGACAACATATAGGATGCCTAGAGGATTACTAGGATTGCAACATAGGAAGAACTTATCACAGCATAGGACCGTTAATTATAATTAGCCTCTTATTTGTAATTCAGTGGGTTAGAATTTTGACCAAGATGATACCTTTGGGATGACCCCTGAGGATCTCACTCAAAATCTTACCTCAAAATCTGTTTCCACTTGTTTCCATTTACTCTTCCTTGATTCGTTGTTGAATTTGATTCCAGATGTTCGTTCTTGACTTTGATTTTGTATTTAGATAATTCTTTTATAGATAGAATTGAGGTATAATCTGATAACATATTTAACAAGGATAGTGAGAAAGGTAAATATCTGCTTTAGTTATGGGGTTTAGAATTTATCGCAGTCATACTAGCTAGCATGACAATAACATAGAGCCTAATTTTGGATATACTTATCCTAGTTATAAAATTTAGATTTCCTTGCAGCCATACCGGTTAGCGTGGTGAGAATTCTAGATAACATGATTATATGGTGTATACCTTAGTTATGACTCTATCGTTTATTGCATCTATGCTTACTGGCGTGGCGGAAATTCTAACAACATGATTCTAGATAGACGTATATGGTTATCAGAGTATATCTTAAATTGATTCACTACTTTTGACCTATTGAGCTAGGACAATTCCTACCATTATTTTTTGATTTATCATTCTTTCTTTTCTTCTCATCGTATGATAATTTTCTCATCTTACCATTATTTCCTTCGTCTTGATTACTATGTCCTGATTTCACCAATCATCTATCTCGTATCTTTTCCTGTCAACTACACTGTGAAATCATTTGAATTCTAGTAACTCTTTACCTTTGGAAAATCGATGAAGTATCATAAATCATCTAGGTCGGAAGGCATATTTTATTATCAAGCGGTGACCTTGGTAGGAATATGAGACATTGGATCCTAGTATAGAATTTTGAGATGAAGGTATGTCTGAGATTAGAAATAAAACCAAGAGGTCGATATTATCAGTTTAGAAATAATTTACTAGAGATTTGGAGGATAAATCACTTGGAAAGAACGTAGGAGGATTTCAAATGAGAAGAACAATAGGATGTACATTGAACATTTGTATTTCATGGATATAGTTTAGAAGCTGACAAGGATATCCGAGATTGAAATATTTTTGAATTTGGATAATTCTAGGTTATCGATTCTTGAGATATTTCACATTGAGGTTTTGATGCAAAATCTGAAATTTAATAATGGGGGAAGTGTAACTCCCTTTCCCGAAATTTTGAAATATTTTTTTATTTTATTTTATCTTGATTTAAATGATGATTTGCTAAAATCTTATAAATAATTAATTAGTTAATTATTACGGTAGGATGGTTTAAGTCATGGTTAAGATTTGGAGTACAAGGTGACTAGAGATCGTGGCACGGATAGTGCATGTGCGTGCCTTGACTAGTGTTTTAGCTATGGCAAGGAAGGTTGAGCCATAAGGGTGTCCTAACTAAGAAAACCAGGCCGAGTTATGACATGACCACAATAAATATTTTAAATAGTTATTATTATAGATGACCTTAGCCATTGTTGAGTTTTAGAGTACAAGACGACTGGGAATTGTGGCACGAAAGATATAGCAGTGTGTCTTGACTAGCGTAGTAGCCATGCTAAGGGAAGCCTAGCCAGAGTGATGTCCGAATTAGGAAAACCAGGCCAAGTTACGACTTAAACCCCATCGATAAAGTAATTATTATTTAAATAGAATATTGACTTTTAGGTGACCCTGTTGTGCCAAAATAACCCGGACTGGACTCGAACTGAGCCCAAGCCCATGTAGACCTGTAGTGAGGCCAAAGACGTCCATGAAGATACATACATTTTACCTGTATTACTTTTGGTATGTCTAAATAAGTATTTTTATATATAAATGATTATTATATATATTGTATATGGTATTGTCATTAAAGTGATTTTTAATTAGAAATATAGGTAAGTTTGAATTTAGAATATAGAATGGTTCTATTATGGTTATTATTGTTTGTTAATTAGAAGCCCACTAATTTTGTAGAATTTTATAATTAGTAAATATTTTATTTATTTATTAAATAGATTATTAAATTGTTTCATGATTTACTTGGGTTAATGAATCTTATGTTCAGGTTATTTTCCTATAAACATATTCATGTTAAATATTTTTGTAATTCATTACTTAGCATATATCATAAATTATTCTAGGAAGTTGTAGTATATATAAGTATGTGAATATATAGTTACACAAATATATACATGTGTAAGTATATAGGGGTAAGTAAAATAAAAAGGGAATAAGAAAAGAAGAAAAGAAAAATGAAAAATGAAATAAAACCAAAAGGAAAACCAAGCCCAGCCCAGCTAGGCCCGGCCCCATCCCCACGTATCAACCCCAGCCTAGGCCCAGTAGCTAAAACCGAGCCCTCCCTCTTATTCGCAAACACAACATCCAAATCCCAAGCAAACTAACTCTGTTATATATATAGTCCGATAGAGGGGGGGCGAGAAACCCTAACATCACCCTTGCCAACCCCGCACCACCACCCTGGCCACCTTCCTCAGCCCCTAGGCGGCCACCCCGTGGCCGTATGCCACCAGCAGGTCGGCCGGACCGCCGCAGCCGCGGCCGAGCAGAGCCACAGCAGTAGTCGCAGCATCAGTAGCGACAGCGGCAAGGCTACTTCGTGCCCTATTTTCTTCCACGTTTTTTAATCAAATCTCGAGCTATCAACTCTGGTATGATTATGGTATAACCCTCTTTAATCTCTGTTAATTAGTTTAAATTTAGGTGACCCAAAAACTCGGGAGAAATCGAGTTGAAATCTCCGAAAAACTGTCTTGTTACGACAGTTTTAACAGTTCTATCTACCTATATTTAGAGAATGTTTCCCGTCGACCCAGTAGCTATTATCCAAAACTACTTGAACAGTTTTCTAGATCACGCGTAGCCCTTTGATCCTCTTTTTGTAGATTTTACTTTCATCAAGTTTACAGCAAGAAATCTGTATTTAAAAATCAGGAAAAATAATGAAAATTGTTTTGGAAATTTGAAGAAACCTTCCGACACGGGGTGCGTCCCGCCAATCCGGGCGACTTGGTCGCATCCCGTAATCGTTGAAACGTGCGTACGAACATAGTGGACGTGTGGGATTCGACGGAACTCGATTTCGTTGTGCGTGCGCGACGAAATCGATGCGTATCCGTCGAAACACCCTGTATCGGCCCCTTTGTACTCTGTCCAATTACTTCGTGTACGTTTGTCATCTCGAGACGAAACTTGCACCAGCAGGACCGTATCATTTTTCTGGTCCTGTATGCCAATTTTATCCGATTCTGAGAAGGTTGACCGGAACGCCAATTTGGCGGGCCCCGCGATCCAACACAACAGGCGAATTTGTGCACGGCCCGCCGAAATCCAAAATTGGACATACCGTTGGGTTCGTCTCGTCAAAACGAATCCGTAGACATGTCGTTTGACGAATTTAGAGACCATTGACCCTGGCACGCTTTTTGGTGCAAAGCGGGTCCAACGGCGGACATCGTTTTGGCCCGAAATTACCGTTTTGCCCTTGTGTCCAGAATTGGACGTTTGGACAAGCAATCCTAGCTAATTTGACCCTTCTGGACTCATTGGTGATATTTGTATTATCATCCGACAATGTCTGTAGATATTTTCTCTAGGTGTCACCCTTAATTAATTTCTATTTTGTCGGTATCTCGGAATCCGTGCAACGAAACTGAGATCCGTCGATTCCAGCGATCTTACTTTGCTAAAATTGACGAGTTGACCTTGTGAGCAATTTATAGAGACTAGATCTGAGCCCATTTGACCAAGGTTGACTATGGACTCAAGGTCAAGTCAACATTGACCTAGATTGACTAGAACTTGACCATAATTGACCAGTTGACCAGAAGTCAACCGTAAGTCAACACTTGACCTAGTTTGGCTTTGTTTGACCTAGTTGACTATAGTTTGACTTAGTTTAACTAGTTTGGTTGACCAGAGTTGACAATAGTTGACTTTGACCTAGATTGACTTAGATTTATGTAGATTGTATTGTAGACTTCATATTGGACTCTTTTGTGACTTGTGATTCTCTAAATAGGACTCTGTGACTCCAGTACAGCTATCTACGGTTATCAGTATCTTGGGTTGCCAGGCGAGTACATTCTCTGACAGTTATTTTATTTATTTGTCATTTACTGTATTTCAGTTCTAGTCAATTATATTTGATTCTGTTTCAAACACGTATTGATATTCTAGATTCATGTATGCGACACACATCATTACTCGTTTAGCCTCTGTTATTCGACTATTCGCACCACCTATTCGCATCTTCATGTGTTGGTTGGACGTGTATTCGATTGATGTGTTGGATTATGGATCTTGTATTAGATGTGCGGGGAAATACTTGATTAGACATGTGAACATTCCCAAATATTCGAACCACCCTCTATGAATGATATTCGAACGATAGCCATCTCTCACCTGATCAGTGTGGATGTGCCGGATTTACCCATAGCCGTTTACATGTCTATTTAAGTATTTTAAAACACACTTGTATTGATTCGAATCATCATTAGAACATCATGTGAATCATTATTCGCACCACCTTATTCGAATCACCTTATTAGAATGATGATTAGAATCACATATGACTCATATTGTATTAGACTCACATTAGAATCACATTCGACTTATACTCTGGACTTATACATGTTACCCTAGTCCAGCTAGCTTTTATTACAGTCTTCTTTGCCATGTTTCTCCTCTAGTTTCGTTATATTCTTTTCCTTGTACTTTAGCTATTTCTCTACATAATTACCTGTATAAATTTGTCATTTTCATCAATATAACTGCCTAAAATTGTTTTATAGTATTTGTCACTTATTTGGGATTTCTTGATGAGGTGTACTCGTTCCATCCTGACTGGGTAACCCAACATTTTTCAGATTTTAGCTCGGAGGAATAACGACATTTGGTCCCGACTCTCAAGGGTGATCGGGAGACTAGCTAGAGGACATTAGTAGAGCTTGGACTAGTTTATTGAGTTTGTTCTTCTTCCCTTGTTATTATTTTATTCACTTTTAGTTGTCTATCTTTCTCGTACATTTATGATTTATCTTGTTTATCATATTAGCTTTATAAACTCATATTATTCTTGGAGTCTAATCGGACATATATGCTAGTGGGCTACAGACCACGGCCCATACTTGTTCATTCTTCATTTAAATGCATCTTATGGATTGAGATATAGTTTAGATTACCATAGCCTTGACAGCGTTTACGTATTCGAGTTGGGCTGGAGTCCGCTCGATACGTAGCTGGCTTGCTCACGAGTTCGCGTCCAAAAAGCGGGTGCGGGTCATGACAAGTTTTTGTGGTGGCCCATGCAGGTCAGAGCATATCGTACCGGTTACGTTACTGTACTGGTACGAGCCTGCGCATCTGACTAAACCCTTAGAAATTTCAATCCACACTGCTTTGAAAATTCTCCTAGAAATTCTCTACGTCCTTGAAAACTCCCTATTTACTCTCGATTATACTTCCTTGCTTTTCGTACCATTGATTCTCGTCCCTTTTATTTCGAGGTGACGAACGATCGTGCTGTCTAGGAATTATCAGAAATTCTTAATTTATAATATAAAATTGCTTGATTATTGAATTTTGCTTGTTTATATATATATATATATATATATATATATATATATATATATATATATATATATATATATATATATATATATATGAGGATTATAGATGCCCTATGCCCTATACACCTGTTGGTTAGACTGTTAGCAACTAGTTAGAAGATTATGAAGTATTAGTGACAGACCTTTTAAGGGAGTAGTGTGACCAAAGGTGGGTAGAAGTCCTCAAAAATCCATAGTCACAAAATGGCCGAGAGGAAGATACGAATATTTATTTTTGGGAATTAAATTGAGGAGATTAAAGTAAGAATGGATGTACTTTTGAATTTTAGGAATATTCATGAATTAGAATTTCGAGGACGAAATTATTTTTAAGGTGGGTAGATTTGTAACTCCCTTTTCCGAAATTTTGAAATATTTTTTTATTTTATTTTATCTTGATTTAAATGATGATTTGCTAAAATCTTATAAATAATTAATTAGTTAATTATTACGGTAGGATGGTTTAAGTTATGGTTAAGATTTGGAGTACAAGGTGACTAGAGATCGTGGCACGGATAGTGCATGTGCGTGCCTTGACTAGTGTTTTAGCTATGGCAAGGAAGGTTGAGCCATAAGGGTGTCCTAACTAAGAAAACCAGGCCGAGTTATGACATGACCACAATAAATATTTTAAATAGTTATTATTATAGATGACCTTAGCCATTGTTGAGTTTTAGAGTACAAGGCGACTGGGAATTGTGGCACGGAAGATATAGCAGTGTGTCTTGACTAGCGTAGTAGCCATGCTAAGGGAAGTCGAGCCAGAGTGATGTCCGAATTAGGAAAACCAGGCCAAGTTACGACTTAAACACTCTCTCCTCCTCCTTCATTTCCTTCTCCACCTCCTTCATCTTCATCTTCTTAAAATCAAACACCACCACAGCCACCAGCACTCCTCTCTCCTCCTCCTCCTCCTTCTCCCTGGGGTGGCCGGGCTCTGTCCATGTAGTAGCAGCTGCTGTAGAGTGCAGCAGCAGCTGCGGTACAGTAGATGCAGCGCAGCTGCATAACAGCGGACTGCCGCACTTAGGACGCCAGCCACCTGCGACCACCGTGAGGCATACGATGCCACCGCGACCCCCTCGATCGGAGAGCCCTGGCCAGCCACCCTGGCGGAAGGCTGTGCGGCCCTCGCACGAAGGCAACAGCAGCTGCTCAGCAGCTTGCTGCAACAGCAGCAGCAGTCGTTCCACCGTGCGCCGCCGTCGCTGCCGTCGCCACCCACGGCCGTGCACGAGCCGGGCCCACCCCCCAGCGACACCCCCATGGTGCGCATCGCCTTTTTTGACGCGCCGCCTAGCCGATTCGTGCGTTTGGCACGGGTTTCCGTTGTGACGCGCGCGGAATCGAACTCAGAAATCGCGCTCCGTCGCAGCAAATGCGTGCACATTTTTCGAGAAATCCGACCGTTGGATCGTCGACCCGTTTCTTTCGTCTCCATCTCGGTATATCCCTCTTCAGTCCTCTCAAGTTTCATCCGTTAATTTTGTCGTTTGATACATCAAAATTGGCCGCCAAGTTGACACTTTAAATTGTACTATTTTTGAACAGTTTTGTGGAGCTAACTTCGTCGACTCGTAACTCCTCCGTCGCACCTCCGTTTGATGCACCGTCAGTTCCTGTCCACGGCTGGTATAACCATATTCATGTCTCTCAAGTTTCATTTCATTGTGAGCTTGTTTGATTGGTTCAATTTGATGCCAAAGTTGGCCGTCCGAATTCGTAATTTCCAACTTGTAAAATCCTAATTTTGGATCCGGGACTCCGGATTCAAATTCTGACACCACCGGTAGACTCGTGGCATCATTCTAGCACGAATTCATATAAATTTTGTTAGATTTGGAGGACGTGGGCCCTGTCGCATATTTCGGTGTAAAGCGGTCCCCACAATCCGGGTCAACGGACCATCTTGAGATCGGCTCATCGGAATCCAATTCTTGATATACCGTTGAGTTCGTATCATCATTTTGGACATAATACTTTGCTAGATTTAGCAAACATTGCTCCGACACGCATTTTCGTGCAAATCGGATTCCAATATCCGGGTCAACGGACCATTTTGAGATTGGGTCATCGAAATCCAATTCCGGATATACCGTTGAGTTCGTATCATCATTCTGGATTCGTGGACATATATTTTGCTAGGTTTTGAGCACTTTTATTCTGACACATTTTTCGGTGCAAAGTGGGTCCAATATTTGACATCATTTTGATCCGAAATTACCTTTTTGCCCTTGTGTCTAAATTGAACTTATGGGTAGGCTATCCTAGCTGTGTTGACCATTCTGGACACGTTAGTAATGTCTGTTTTATCATCCAACGACATCTGTAGATCTTTCCTTTTGTAACACCCATATTGGACTTCTATAACATCACTAAGCTAGTATCCAGTTAGGAGCCGTGTCACACCATTAGTGTAAACTTGAACATAGCTTAGAACTGAGATTGTATATATCATTTTGACAGGACACCGAACACCTGTAGCTTCATATTCATATCCTTGCTTTGCGCGAGGCAAGTACCCCTACAAACTCTATTTACTGCATATGATAATGAACTATGAATGAATAAAATGTTAAACTTGGAGATTTTGCTATGGATATCATACCACACATGCTTCTTATATACTAGACATGCTTTATACTGATCTTGTATATCTCACATGATGGTTAATGGGACATGGAAGAAACTGATAGTTGAGTACGTGATCATGCCCCTTCACCCGTACGTATGTACCGAGCCTAGTTGCATTTTATATGTTTACCTTGTCGTATGCGCACCCCGCGGATTTTGTGCTTATGTACATCTACCGCTTGTTTACTTGTACGAAAGTACATTTTATATACTTGTACCACAGTAAATTTTACACCTATCGACGATCATGTACCTTCGCCAGTTTTAAACATTACATATACATATATCGCCATGACAAATGTATCCTTGACATGATAGATTGTAATATGACATGATTCCTGTTATTACATCCATTCATTCCATGCTCGGTATATTCTGTTTGTAGTACCAGTACTTGCTCACGTCCTGACAGGATAACATTGTAGGAATACTTTCGAAGAAAGATTTGCTCTGTGATCTTTTCTCTAGGCCACTACAGAGGACCAGTCCATTGCTTCCGAGGAAGTCCCCGCAGGGAACCTCGCTTGGTAGTCTTACTTAGATTCCTTTTGGCTTAGTTGTTGAACTGTTTAGACTCTATCTGTTGATCACTGGACTTTGTCTCCAGGTTAATATTTTGGAAGTGTAATAAATAAAATATGTACTTGTTTGCTTTCGTTTATAGATGTTTTGTTGTGATGAACTTTAAAATGTGATATTAGAATTGTTAGCAGCTTAGATTCTTTATTATATATTCTTAGTACAGCTTACTTCGCTCTATCCAAGCGTAGGCTGAGCATGGCTCTGCCCGGCCCAACAATTTGGGTTGCGGGTCGTGACATGTTTTTAGTGGCGGCCCATGCAGGTCTAGACTAAAGTTGTTTGGTTACGTTATTGTACCAAGCAAGCCTGCAATTAGGATCTTAGGACAACTTGATAACACTAGGGATAACATATAGGACACCTAGAGGATTACTAGGATTACAACATAGGAAGAACTTATCACAACATAGGACCGTTAATTATAATTAGCCTCTTGTTTGATGAATGTGCCCCACATGAAAGTCGGCTGAAAATATGCCATACTCGTTGGCAGACTACAAGTCCCTCAGGTGTGGCCGGGATAACGGGATCGACTGTAACTGGAAACATCTCTCTATATGAACTATTTGATCATTCTAGTCATTAACCTAGTCAGATTTAGTATGAATCCCTGACCGTGGTATTCAGGAATCTATGTCGTAGACATGATACAATACGAGACATATAGCTTGCATAGACAAGGTCAAGAGCAATCACCCACGGTGTCAAGACGAGAATTTCTTAGCATGTCGAGATAGCCGTCGCAACAACATTCAATATTACAAGTCATGTTTACTTGTCAAGAGTGCGCCACGATAGGCCATTATCATGTTATTATCACAATATCAATCGTGTTCATGTATCATGTCGTGTCATGCCAAGTCGTGTCATGCCAAGTCAGATACCATCATTTTTACTGAGTGTCATAAGAGCAAACATGGGTGAATGTAACAAGAACTAATCATGGAAAAAATGGTGTAAATGGGTCAAGAAGGGGAGGTCCTGGGCCATCATGCGCCCAGGGCCATGTGCCCACAGGATATGCACCCAAGAATGGTAGTGCACCCCTAGAGGGTCATGCACCCATAGGGTAGTATGCGCCCACATGGCAAGGTGCAAGGGTGCACCCAAGGAAGAAGCAGAGGGGAGGGTCCACTATGACCCAATGGGCGCATAGCAGCCCGTACCCAGTGGGCGCATAGGGGTTTGCCAAGATGGTCGACACATAAAACAGGACAACACAAGGTAGGAAGTGTGGGCACATAGCAGGAGCTATGTGCCCAAGCAAGAAAGGCAACATGGCTTGGGCACATATACTGGCTATGCACCCAGCAGAGGGTGGCGTTGGCTTGGGCGCATGCCAATAATCATGCGCCCAGCACTGTGCTTCTTCTCCATTTGGCCGAGAAGTAGCACATGGAAACCCATGGCTTCCAGGCTCCTTAAAATCTCCGATTTAAGTCAAAATTTGGACTTCCATAGGTCAAAATGGGGTAGAATCAAATTCTCTACAACATAGAACAACTAGATTTCGAAAATAAACAATTTTGATTGATCAAAATCATGAAAAATCGAAAATGATATAAACTTAGATCTACATGAAAATATCCATGAAAACTTAAAGTGTCTTGAAATCATGAAAAGGAGAGATTGGAACAAATAAAAGTGAGTTCTCTCATGAAGCAAGATAACACTTGCCTAAGCTGCAATGCCCCGCACCGCACGGTGCATTACGCTGAGTCGTTGACTCGATGAGTTACGTTGACCCGATAAGTATTGATGCGATCGATGCCAGAGTTGCGTTGGCCAGGTAAATGCTTTGAGTCAATTCGACTCTATGAATCGAAGTGATGCAAGGCTAAGTCCCATTTGAAGAAACATATTTATTTTAGTTAAACTCGTGTGCAGGCTATGCTTCCGTGCTGAACGATAAGAAGTCGGCACCTTGCCTTATCAACCAAAGCGTCCGCAAAACCAAATCCTCGCCTTGCGACGGATCAAGGCATAGGCGCGGTAGGCCGAATCAATCGAGTAGCTCAACGGAATGGCTAAGTCTGGAGGGTTAGCTATACGACAGGTTATGGAAGCGCGCCGCATCAGCTCGGCGAAACGACGAGGCGTATCGGCTTAAGGTGGGCGGGTTCTTGACTTGTCTCCCCTACTCCTTCACGTCTAATAAAATGTACCTTGTATACATGTATTGCTATCGAGTTAGCGAGCGTGGCTCGGACGATAAGGATCTTAGTATGTGTCGAACAATAAGATAGAACATTGAAAGAACATCGGAAGAACATTGAACAATTGAAGCGACATGCACCAATGTGCACGAGTCGCGGTAGGAAATGGATGGTAGAACATTGAAAGCATATCAAGATGTGCATCAAGTGCACGACTCAGAATAACATCGAACACTAGGCTTAGAACATGGAAATACGGTATCGAGCCGTGCATCGAATGTGCGACTCGAAGGAAAGATGGAATCATTGGAAAGAAAGTGGATGCGGCATGGTGCCTTCGAGATGTCATTGGCCCTTGGGGCATGTGTTGATAATGAACATTGAGATGGAATACTGTGCCAATTGAAATAGAGATAGGCGAACTTGTTTGGTTGTATAAAAGTAGGCGTTGCATGATCGATGGACTGGTTCGTCCCGTGCACGGGTATGGTTCCCCTCGAACGGATTGCCGGGGCGCCTCGGGAACGTTCGCTGTGGAGGGATTGGTAGTCACAGGCTAGCACGCAGGAGGATGGATTGCGACCGGCCACTGGTGTAGTACTATAATATCGTCTCGGCTGGGATCCTGGGGATATGGGCTAGCAACCCGTATCGGGGGTCTTCGAGTCTAGACATGGTTCCAGGTCCATCTCGGTGAGGAACACCGTGGTATTCATATAGTTAGGGCCGGTGGGCTAAGATTAGATTGGGTGCGCAAGCGCGGAGCCTTCCACCCTGATGCATCGAGTATGCATTGGTCTAAGATGTTGTCTTGATTATTGAATTGATATGTTTAGTTATGCGACTTGCTAACGTTTGCAGGCTAAGGAAATACGAGATGAGCACGAGCACTATGTTTATTCATGTTATGCCTAACTGTATCTGCTGCAGGAACACGATATGGGACACTTGATAGAAAGTCGCCATAATTGTACATTGCCATGAAACTGATCCTAAGGCTAAATAGAAAGATCACCAATAAAAGGATGATGCATGCTTCACTAATGAATTACTTAGTGTTGGATAGTTGAGTGGGTCTTGATCAGTGCGAAGCGAGGACGAAAGCACTAAGCCCCTATTAGCATGGCTTGCAGGTTCCGGGTATATGCAGGCACGGGGCGGAGCTTGGCTTGGAGGCGTAGAGGCATGGAGTCTCAGCATGCCGAGGCGAGTTACCGCATTTGACGTTCGAATATTGCAACACGAAGGTGTTCGGCCGAAGACTACTTGTTGGCTATAAAGAGGCATGATATATGGGACAATGTAATCCTTTGTGAGCTAGAGAGATCATGAGCGTTGTAGCCAATTGGCATATGTATTTTGGGCTATTCAAGCCGTTGTAATCTTCTGTTCAATATTAATAAAAGAGATTCGTTGTTTATATCCTATTGACTTCCGTTGCTTTTGTTATCATTTGTGTTTCAACATGATGCGAACCTGTTATCTAGCCTTGCACGAGCACAACTCCAGGCTCGTGCGGCATCACGCCCTTAGCGAGGACGAAGATTCGGGTGATTCCAGATCGGGGCGTGACAAGTTGGTATTAGAGCGGTTCTATCCTCAGGACCGTGTTGTGAACGAATCTCTTTGACCCTCAGTTGCTTCGGTATCGAAATTGGATGTTCCTAAGTTGTTTCCGCAACCGCACAGCTCATGTATCTGCTCGACGCTACATTGGATGTTCCATACAATAAGTCTGTAATATGTTGCGTACGTCTGCCACAAGTATGTCGTGACTATCACGTTATCCCCGAGTGCCATCGGAGAATGTTGGTTGCACGAAGTGCAACGAATGTGGGAATATTGGTCGCACGATGTGCGATGCATTAAGAAGTGTTGGTTGCACGATGTGCAACGGGTTGAGAGTTGTTGGTTGCACGAGATGCAACAAGTTGTAAATATTGGGTGCATGAAGTGCAATGAATTGTGCGATATTGGTTGCACGAAGTGCATCGAAAGAAGGATGTTGATTGCATAAAGTGCAAGTGGGACAAGTATGGTTGATTGCATGAAGTACAGTAAATTACGGGATTGTTGGTCGCACAAGGTGCAAGTGAATCTTACGTATTGGTTGTACGGAGTGCAACAAGTCATGAGTTGTTCGTTGCATCGATGCAACGAGTCGACACGAGGTGATACGTGTTGGGGGGCTATGCGATTGGATAGCGAAAGGGTTAAGCAGATTGAGAATTGCTGTGAATCGTCGGTTGCATTACATACAACGGTTGGTTGTGCTAGTGTGGCACGTCGCGTAAAAATGTTAAGTCAGTGCGATAAGCTGAGTTACGAGATGTACCTTGCGTATGGTTACACAAGTAGACATCAAATGCGTCAGACGAATTCAAGTGATGGCTTGAGTATCGAGAACGAATCGTTGCACGGTTGCAACGAGTGAGATGGAGAAATCGCGGATGCAATAAGTTGCGACTTGAGTTGTCGCTAAGTCGGCACCAAGTAGGCGAACTCACAAGTTGGCCGGGGAGTGAGTCTCGAAGTAGGCAAACATGTGTTGGCCGAATGTCGCGTTGCGCTTTGAATAAGCGAATGTTGCGTATGTGATCGGCACGATCGCCAAGGCACGGTTAGCTTGGAAGACAAACGTCGAACTTGAGTAGACGATAGTCCACATATGTGATCGGCGTAATCGTGTACGTTGGCCATGTTGGCGTGCCTAACTTGAGTAAGCATACGTTAGAGTGGAGATCGGAATAGAGTACCACGAGATTGTTAGATTGGGATAGAAGTCTGACCTATGCAGTGTGCAACATCGAGTAGTGACTTGACTTCGAGTGGTATATGCTATACCACTTGCGCGATTAGGGCAGCAAGGTATTGTATCGATAATGACCGGCTCGACTCTGAGTGGTATATGTCGTATCACTTAGGCGATCGACATATCGAATATTCATGCCGCTAGCGATAGGCTCGATTTATGCGATACCACTTAGCGATAGCTATATCAAACTATTGGTAACTTGCGATAGATGCGTTGAAACGATTGTGGCGATAGGGATAAGCTCATCCGTAACGGACGGGATAGAGTCGAGACTCAAGTGGGAATGGTTCGGTAGAAGTCGAACGCAAGTATGCTTCGGTAAATTGAGTTGAACGACTAGGCACGGACTCGCATCCATGGATGATGAGTCGAACGAGAATTCGTCGAGTGTAAGCCGAACGATAGGCCGGAGATAGTGCGAAGACTTTATGTTGTGCAAATATCAAACTCGATCAAATTCGAGTTGAGCTAGTGCGATGACTTGTTCGAAACGAGTCGAGTAGGTACGAAGGATTTGTACAAACGGAATCGAGTAGGTACGAAGAAGTCGCACGAACGAATCTAAGTTAGTGCGAAGCATCGGTAGCACGATTTCAGAGTGCAAATTGAGGATACGAAAAAGGATAGAAGATGGAAAATAGTATCGCGTGTGACGATAGTTAGCTAGATATGTCGGAATGAATATTTAGGCGGGTGAGACTTGGTTGTGTTCGAGTTCGGATAGCAATGGTGATTGCAACGAATTGGAATTTATGAGAAAAGAAGATGTTCAGGTTATGCATGTCGACGATGGTATTGAGGCGTATCAAAGACGATATGCAATAACTCGAGGATACTCTAATCGAATGAATGAGAATTATGTTGGGTATTATTGTTTGATGAACAAAGATGCAAGTTGAGTGATGCTAGTTCAGATGAAACGGAAATGACTTGATTGTTTCGAAGATAACCACAACGTTGACATTCTTGTCTTATACGAATGCAACTCTAGCATCGCACATGCGTCGCGCCGGATCAAGATGATCATTCCGCGTGAGCGTCGGTGTGGTGATTCACGTCCGACGGGAATGATCGAACCCTCGGGGGATCAAGGCGTGGCAATTTGATTGCGACTTGTGGTTTGAGGCAAAAAGTTGTTCGAGGATGGGTTTGGATGAGTATAAATGTGTCGAACGAAGATCTTAGAGAGAGACTCAGACTTAAGGCGAGTAGATGTTTTGCGACTAGAGAGAATGGTCGAAGGCAGTGCATGAGTGATTCGTTAGTAACGGCGCATCGGTTGCGCGGGAGAGACGAGATACGCGAGATTGAAGAATTACGTCGGATTGGATAAGGTCCCATAGGAATGGTCAGAAATTGATTTGGCTCCGAGATAGAATATAGCATGGTTCGTAGTAACTGTCCCTCGTCGGTGATCTTCAATTATCGAGCGTAGCTTCGGGGCAGATGACCCTAGGAGACTTGCCCGCCAAATCAAGGGAATGTTGGAAAACCATAGGACGACCCTATGATATCGCATGATAAATTGCGTCGAGGATGAATGATGATGTAGTGCATGTTGAAGATAAGTCTAGGCGATCGAACGTTTGTTTCGAGAGTTGAGGGCATGACCTTGGGATGAATTGAACGGTCGGGTTCCGAGGATTGATTGAATGAGTAACGTAAATAGACTTGGTTGATCGACGACTGGATAGATAGATCTATGGACTTAGCGTAGCGACGCGAATGGACGATTGTGAGAATCGTGCCACGTACGAATTGCCAGAGATAGGGGAACGACCGTAGGAATTGTGTTGTAGATCGAAATTGAATAGGCTATGCGTATTGAACGCACAATCGAGACTTGCTAGGCAAACGAGTCGGAATTAGAGCGAGAGCTCGAAATGAAACCTTTGTGCTCGATAGCGGATGCGACATAGAGCGTCGTAAGAGACCTTGTGTCGAAGTGATTGTTGCCTTTGAGCATCGACGATGCAAGTTGACCTCTTGAGTCGTGAGATGTAAGCACGGTGTCTGGATTGTTGCCTAGCGGGGGCATCCCCAGACTTGACGCGTAGGTGGTTCGGAGAATGTGAGTCCTATCGAATTGTTACGTGCGAGACATAGTGTGAACGGTAACCAAGGGAACTTTGGGCATGTTGAACTTAGTTCATGCCAATGAGACGGGACCTCAGGATTGTTGCGATCGGATGCGCAATGGCTTGAAAGCAAGACATAGAATGGATAGTCAATACGAAACCTACAAGTGCGATATGCGAACTTACGTAACGCATAGAACTTGTAGTCCCTACGAAACCTACGAAAACGAGAAATGCGAACTTGAATCGCATCGAGTGCCTTGACTTAGATTGGATGATCACCTATGCATCGAATATGCATATGCGATGGATATTGCGAGAACAAACTCTAAGAGACGATGTCCCGATCGAGAGATACGAGATGATGAGAAAAAAAATTTCTTATCGGCCTTGTCCCAATATCCTACAATTGAGTTTGGCTGAATGCATATATTGGAGGGACTCCAAAAATATGTGTATAATCCAAACTTAGTTGTATGATTCAAGCGAGAGTGGTACGAGATAGTGAAACGATCTAGAAAAAACACTTGGACTGAGTGTTGGTTTCGGTTCGAGGACGAACCTGATTTTGAGTGGTATATTATGTAATGCCCCGCACCGCACGGTGCATTACGCTGAGTCGTTGACTCGATGAGTTACGTTGACCCGATAAGTATCGATGCGATCGATGCCAGAGTTGCGTTGGCCAGGTAAATGCTTTGAGTCAATTCGACTCTATGAATCGAAGCGATGCAAGGCTAAGTCCCATTCGAAGAAACATATTGATTTTAGTTGAACTCGTGTGCAGCCTATGCTTCCGTGCTGAACGATAAGAAGTCGGCACCTTGCCTTATCAACCAAAGCGTCCGCAAAACCAAATCCTCGCCTTGCGATGGATCGAGGCATAGGCGTGGTAGGCCGAATCAATCGAGTAGCTCAACGGAATGGCTAAGTCTGGAGAGTTAGCTATGCGACAGGTTATGGAAGCGTGCCGCATCAGCTCGGCAAAACGATAAGGCGTATCGACTTAAGGTGGGCGGGTTCTTGACTTGTCTCCCCTACTCCTTCACGTCTAGTAAAATGTACCTTGTATGCGTGTATTGTTATCGAGTTAGCGAGCGTGGCTCGGACGATAAGGATCTTAGTATGTGTCGAACAATAAGATAGAACATTGAAAGAACATCGGAAGAACATTGAACAATTGAAGCGACGTGCACCAATGTGCACGAGTCGCGGTAGGAAATGGATGGTAGAACATTGAAAGCATATCGAGATGTACATCAAGTGCACGACTCAGAATAACATCGAACACTAGGCTTAGATCATGGAAATACGGTATCGAGCCGTGTATCGAATGCGCGACTCGAAGGAAGGATGGAATCGTTGGAAAGAAAGTGGATGCGGCATGGTGCCTTCGAGATGTCATTGGCCCTTGGGGCATGTGTTGATAATGAACATTGAGATGGAATACTGTGCCAATTAAAATAGAGATAGACGAACTTGTTTGGTTGTATGAAAGTAGGTGTTGCATGATCGATGGACTGGTTCGGCCCGTGCACGGGTATGGTTCCCTCGAACGGATCGCCGGGGTGCCTCGGGAACGTTCGCCGCGAAGGGATTGGTAGTCATAGGCTAGCACGCAGGAGGACGGATTGCGACCGGCCACTGGTGTAGTGCTATGATATCGTCTCGGCTGGGATCCTGGGGATATGGGCTAGCAACCCGTATCGGAGGTCTTCGAGTCTAGACATGGTTCCAGGTCCATCTCGGTGAGGAATACCATGGTATTCATATAGTTAGGGCCGGTGGGCTGAGATTAGATTGGGTGCGCAAGCACGGAACCTTCCACCCTGATGCATCGAGTATGCATTGGTCTAAGATGTTGTCTTGATTATTGAATTGATATGTTTAGTTATGCGACTTGCTAACGTTTGCAGGCTAAGGAAATGCGAGATGAACATGAGAACTATGTTTATTCATATTATGCCTAACTGTATCTGTTGCAGGGACACGATATGGGACACTTGATAGAAAGTCGCCATAATTGTACATTGCCATGAAACTGATTCTAAGGCTAAATAGAAAGATCACCAATAAAAGGATGATGCATGCTTCACTAATGAATTACTTAGTGTTGGATAGTTGAGTGGGTCTTGATCAGTGCGAAGCGAGGACGAAAGCACTAAGCCCCCATTAGCATGGCTTGCAGGTTCCGGGTATATGCAGGTGCGGGGCGGAGCTTGGCTTGGAGGCGCCGAGGCGTGGAGTCTCAGCGTGCCGAGGCGAGTTACCGCATTTGACGTTCGGACATTGCAACACGAAGGTGTTCGGCCGAAGACTACTTGTTGGCTATAAAGAGGCATGATGTATGGGACAATGTAATCCTTTGTGAGCTAGAGAGATCATGAGCGTTGTAGCCAATTGGCATATGTATTTTGGGCTATTCAAGCCGTTGTAATCTTCTGTTCAATATTAATGAAAGAGATTTATTGTTTATATCCTATTGACTTCCGCTGCTTTTGTTATTATTTGTGTTTCAACATGATGCGAACCTGTTATCTAGCCTTGCACGAGCGCAACTCCAGGCTCGTGCGGCATCATGCCCTTAGCGAGGACGAAGATTCGGGTGATTCCGGATCGGGGCGTGACATAAGCTCTCTAGGTTGGTGGGAGTTTTAATGGAGAAGTAAATGAAGAAGAAGAAGGAAATAATGAAGAGAGAGAAAGAAGAGTTGACTTATATACTAAGCCAAGTCTCCTTGAACCATGTCAAACCAAACCAAATAAACCAAGTCAAGTCACGATAAACCAAGGCAAGATTAAACCAATACTAGCTAAGCAAGACAAGTCAAGATACGGGTCAGAATTCCGTACACGTATACTGAAAATACGTATAATAGAAAATGAGGGTGACATATCAATAGAAATATACGAGGCTTAGATTGTTAAGGCGACGCGAGCGACCACGTGGGAGTTTGAGGAACAGATTTGAAAATTGTATAAGCGAATGACGTGAACGTGATTGAAGACTAAATTGGATGGCTCGAGTCCTGAGTGGTGTATGGACCGTCTTGGAAATTGTTCGAGCAAAATCGAGAAATTAGGGGTAACGACGAATGTATTGGCTAATCGTTGTGATCGCGCAAAGCCTTAGAACACGTAGTGCTTAGTTTGTCGAGATTTTGTGGATCTCGAACGAGATGTCATTCGGACAATTTATAAATAGATAACGCAAATTTAGAAATAATATTGAATGAGGATTCAGAACGATGAAACGAAATGAATGTCTTGATCGAGGAGATTGTGGTGTATCCGATTCAGACAATAGTATCAGTTGCATGACTCGGAGTTCGTTGCAGAGGAAGATCGTCAGGTTATGTACATCATCGATGGTATTGAGATGTATCAAAGATCGATGTGCGATAACTCGGGGGTACTCTGATTCGAAGGATGACGATCGTGTAAAATGTTATTATTTTGATGAATGTTATACTTGGAACGTTGAAACGTGTCGAGAAAAGATAGACCTTGCTTCAGGATTTTCTGGTTGAACGAATGACACATAGACTATCATGGATGAGAAAATGTTTGGATTAATTCGACGATAACCACAACGTTGACGTTCTTGTCTTGTACGAGCGCAACTCCAGCCTCGCGCATGCGTCACGCCAGATTAGGACGATCATTCCGCGTGAACGCTGGTATGGTGATTCATACAGCGGAGATAATCGAACTTGCAAGGCACGACAAATTGGAATTTGACTTGTGGTTTGATGCGAAGGTGAATTCGAGGATAGGTCGGACTTGGGATTGATGATTACATAAGTTTGAGGATTGAGTAGGTCCAATCCGCGTATCGAAAATGAATTAGTCTAGACTAAAGCAAGAGTTACGCTCCAATGAGGATGATTATCCTGCGAGAACGTGGCATGGTGATTCATGTCCAACGCAGACAATCGGACTTTCGTGAGATTGGAGTATGACAAATTGTTGTGCTAGACGACCTTGCGATCGAATACATGAATTGGTTAGAATGAATATGTTAATTAATAATTATTGCTCGATGTTAGAAATCTGGGTGAAGCGAACTTGGGTAGAATACCCCGTACGAAAGAATAATGGCTTGACCATAGGATTGGGACGCGCATTGTGCAACAGGTTGCACGATAAACTAAGAACTTGACTTGTAACTATGACCGTGTGAGCTGACCTAGCTGATAGGCAGACGACCCTGTACCGAGTGGTTGAACATGTGCAACCGACTTTGGAGTATCGTTTTGATGAATGATAGGTCTGGGGCAACAAGTCTTAGAGTTAAGACGTGAAACGGGGAGTTCGTGCTAGCGACGATTGATATTAGACTCAAATTGATGGAATGAAGAAATCGATGATGCATAAGTAAAGCTGGAATGACGAATTGAATCATTGCATGAGAGACGTACTTGATGATAGTACAATGCTTGCTTACTTGGATTTTGGTCGACTCCGCTAGAAGAAATCGTATCGATTTCATAAAACGAGAACGCTTGAGGAACGAATCGTCTCTTCTCAATGATCGAGATAAACGATAACAAAATGAACGGAAGTTCGATTTATTCATGTTAGTAAAAGAACGGTCGGCAATTCGAAACTACCATGAGTAGCTTGTCCAAATTCACTATCGCAAAGTTTGGTTGAAATGTATATATTCGGGGGACGCCTTGAATATGTGCACGATCCAGACTCGACGATATGATGAACTCGAATGCAGCTATAAATGGATATGTTGAGGTGCGCATGAACGAGTAAGTTAGCCCCAGTCTAAGACCCTCGCGTATGATAAATTATAACGAGCCTCGAGTGATTGTTATAGTTCCGTGTCGGGGCACGATGACGACCAAGTCATAGGAACGGTAGGATAACTTGCACTAGGAAAGTCTCGAGGACGAAACTTGTTCTAAGTGGTATATAATGTAATGACCCGCACCGCCCCAGCGGAACGTCGATTAAAACGGCGCAGGTACACTCAAATCCTGCCTTGCTTGGCGAAATAACTCGCCTAAGGCGTAAGTCCGTTTCAAATGAATATTGATTCTAGTTGGTTTCGTGTGCAGGCTCTACTTTTAGGAGTCGTCACATATGCACATTTTGCATAAGTATGGTTCTGATGCACGTTTTGCATCGTATGGTTCCATTGCATGTTTTGCAATGTATGAGGCGGTCCCTTGGTTAGGAGTCTCATGGTTTTGATGCACGAGTTGCTAAGTATGGTTCGAGACGTACTGCAGAATAGGCCATGCATTTACGTGAGTCTAGATGTTCTCGTAGGTGCATGGTCATGGACAACTTATACACAAGGATTTTTTTCTCAACTGGTATTACGCCGGGGCACCGGGGCCAGGTCGACCTAGGGGGAAGACGTTATAGCAACGCTAGATTATATCGCGTGGGTAGTCGGGGGCTTTCCATGGGGCTAGCTACCATGCATCGAAAGACCCGCCGCCTACCCGAGTTATGTCCACGATGGCTTAGATTGCCAGTGACCTTTCATATAGATAGGTTGGCGTGCTGAGCGACAATCCGCATGCACGGTGTTGGTCGAATTTAAGGAGAATGCAAGCACGACAAAAATTAAAGTTAAGATGGTATGAACGGTTGCAACACTATTAAGGAGCCTAAGATTTGGCTATAGTATGGACACGTGCTTCGGCACGAGACATGGCGTCGAACAATGAGTTGTTGGCATAGAGTTGCATAAGTTGGAATTGAACACTTCTGAGTTAAGTCCAGAAGGACCGTAGGGCAAGTTCGGTTAAGTTAAGTTGAGTTGCGAGGCACGACATCGATATGTTATGGCACGACCCCGTTGTTCTGACATGAGTATAGGCAAAGGTCCAAGTAGGGAGGCACTGCCTCGATAATATTCGAAACACGAATGGAGTTTATAGCACGACAATGTCATTGCGTCTCAGCGTATGGACCGAAAGGCAAGTACGAGTCGGTACGGTAACATTATTGGCACAAAAATGGTCTAGAGGCAAGGACAAGTAAGTTATCGGTGCAATAACACGATGATGGTCTAGGGACACAAAAGTAGGCCAGGCGTCTATGTCCTAAAACTGATCATAAGACAAGATTAGAAAGACAATCGAAAGGGTTATGTTTGCACAAAGTAAATAAACGTGTTGGTTTTGTATGGGTGGGCGAGAAGCTCACTCCACCAGTACAGTTGAGTACTAACACCCACACAGTATTTACGTGCAGGCGCAGGTAGAAGCTCGTTGGCGCGGAGCTCGCTTGGATGCGTTGAGGCATGAAATTCCTTGGCGTTTCGAAGCGTGCGGTCGCATTGAAGATTGGACTTATACGAGACATAATGTATGGACATTGCCCTCTGAAACATCCGTTGGCTCGTTATGTTATATTGAGAGAAGAGAGGGAACAGAGTGACTTGTAAAATAAGAGAAAACTGAGCTTGAGCGATTTTTAATCTTGGCCTTGTGCCCTTGTAATCTTATTGTTCAATATCAATAAAGATCTTATTTTGAATAACTTGTGTTTGGTTCAAATTTCCGCTGCATATTCAATATTTCTGCTTGGGACTTCTGTACGACGACCCCGCCACTGCCGCTGTAATTGGCCGTTATAAAACCTCCCTTGCACGAGCGCAATCTAGGCTCGTGCGGCATCACGTCTTAGCGATGACCATCGGTCCTACGGGACCGGGGCGTGACAGTCCTTGTAGTGGATAGAATTGCCAGAAAATTTCTAGCAGTCATCGTAGTGGATATAACTGCCAAATATTTTGGCAGCCCTGACCATCAAAAAAAAATGACAATCATAGCAAAAAGTTTTTAATAATCATGAAAACATAAGTCACTTAAGGATGTTATATAATTATTAAGTTACCTATATAAATATTTTTAAATCTATTTTAGAGATAAATAAATTATTTACTCGTTTATAAATAAATAAATAAATAAATTATCTACTCGGTTTAAAAAAACTCAAAATTTTAAATCTATCTTATTTTAAAATAAACCTCCATATATACAGTCTAAATCCATTTTAGGTATAAATATATTTTAGAGATCATAAGTCTCTCAATTTTGTTCATTTCAAAATAAACTTATTTATTTTAGAAATAAGTCTCTCAATTTTAAGTATATTTAGAGTCTCTCAATTATCTACTAGGTTTTAAAAAAAATCAAAAATTTAAAATCCATGTATTTCTAAGACTGCCAGGAAACTGGGCAGTCCTAAGTATTTCTAGGACCGTCAGAAAACTGGACAGTCCTAAAATACAACAAGTCCATTTTAGGACTATCCAGTTTTCTGGCAGTCCTAAATATTTTTAAGGCTGACAGAAAATTGGACAGACCTAAAATGGACTTAGTGCATTTTAGGACTGCCCAGTTTCCTGGCAGTCCTAAGTATTTTGTCAAATTAATGGTTGTGACAAAGAAGAGAGAGAATAGAACACAAAAAGGAATATGCAATGATTGCCACTCTCTATTGTTGCGGCCCCAAATATTTTTCTCTCTAATCATGTGGCCATCAATAGATTATTTGGTTGATATTTTCCTCTCAATATCATGTGGCACATAAATTTGGGTTATAATTTTTGTCTTCTCTTGTCTATAAATAATTATCCATCAGAGAGGTAAGTAAACACTAATTTATGAGTAATTTCATGTGGAATCAGAATTTGGAAGAAACTGAGAATGAGAAGGAAACTACTCTTTTGATGGAGATATGAAAGATGGAAATGGTGGAGAAGAAGAAGAAGATGAGAAAAAAAAACTAGGATTTTGGGTAGAGAGCTAAATATTGAAATGAAGGTAAAATTTTGGGTTGGGGTGTTGGGTTGGAAAAGCTCAAAGAGTAAAAAATTGGATTGTCCTGAGTTATTTTTCCCTCAAACCTAGACTAGACCCAATGCGAACTAGCCGTGATCAACTTTGAATGTACCATTATAAATAGCCATCATAAGCCATCGTTTTTATGCAAGTTAGTCCTGACCATTACCAAAATTGCCACCAATACTGAAAAAGCCCATAAGAAACAATAAAAAAAAAATCAAGAAACCCAACCCCCTCCTCGGTCTCGATCATTTTCTTTAGGGCTCGTTTGGATGGAGTTTTTGTATTTGAATCTATTCCTATTCCTTTCTCATGGAAAATGAATTCAACATTCTCATACCTATGTTTGGTTAGGTTGGAAAAATGTAGTTCAAAATTTTAAAATTTTACATTCCCATGTTTGGTTCACACAGGGATATGAATATTAATTTATTTAGTTTCCTTTAATACCCTTTTATTAATTTCATGATCATTTACATGTTTGGGATAGAAGTTAAAAATTTGAAAATAAAAAGAGGGTATAATCGTTCAAACAAAATAGCCAAACATCATTCATAGAAAAGCAAATCTATTCCCAAGTAGGGGTGAGCAATGGTTTGGTTCGATTCAAACCAAACCGAATATATGAAAACAGAAATAACCGTAAACTTAATTTCTCAAAACCGAAAACCGAACTGTTTCTATGAAAACCGAACAAAACAGAACCGTATTAATTCGGTTCGATTTTCGGTCAGTTCGGTTTCATGGACCAATGTGCCGGACCTTCATTTTTTTGGCAAAATGAGCCTATTTAAATAAAAAAAAAATTAAAAATATGACATTATTGTATTTATGAATTATTATATTACATAGAGTGAAAAATATTAGTATATATAGATTGAGGGTAGAGAGAGAGTGCTCAAAGAAGCATCGATAGACAATAGGAGAAGATAGTGCGCTCAGTTAGGAGTAAAAAAAAATAGTATATATAGATTGAGGGTGGTTTGATAAATTACTAAATCTAAATCTGTTTTCGGTTCGGTTCGGTTACTCGGATCAAGAACCCAAAATTGAACCGTAATTTCAAAATTTTAAATTTCCAAACCGATAATCGAAAAACCGAATCGTTTGTCATATTTCGGTTCGGTTCGGTTAGGTTTTCGGTTTTCAACCGTTATATGCTCACCCCTATTTCCAAGGGGGGGGCTTGGGAATAGCTTTCCCACATCAATGGGAATAACTTTCCCACATAAGTCCCTCATATTCCCTACTCATTCCCAATCCTAAACATACCAAACATGGGTAAGGAATTCAAAACCCATTCCCAAGCCTCAAAAACTTGAACCAAACGCTCCCTTACGAGTTTTGTTAGCATGTGCCTTAGGTATTGTTTGGGAAGAGAGGAAAATAGGGGAAGGAAAATTTTAAGGGGATAATGGGAGAAAAATTAAAAGTGGTGTTGTTTGGGAAGGAGGAGGAGAATTGAGGGAGAGGAATGTGGGAGAAAAATCCGTGTGGGCCCCACCCAAAAATTTTCCTCCCAAAGTGGGAGGAAAATGGAGAGAGATGTGAGGATTGTGAAATAAATTACCCAACTACCCTTCAATAAAGTACTTATTAATTATAATTTGAAAAAATCAAGGACTAAATGATAATTATATCTTTCTCCATAATAAATAAAATATTATTTTTAAAATTTTTCTTCCCCTACTTTTTGGTTATCCAAACAAGTGAAGGAAAATTAATTTTACCTTCATTTTACTCTCCTTCATTTTCCTTCCCCCTCAAATTTTCCTATCCCTCACCTCCTATGTTCCCAAACACAGCATTAAGGACACTTATTAAGGATAATTAATACTTAACTTTTTACATTAAAAATTGTGATTAACATTTAATAAACATTACAAAAATATATTTTTTATTGAAAAATGCTATCAACATCCAATAATTAATTTATTAATACAAATTTTTTTCGCATCAAATTTTGATAACAGTTTTCAATGCAAAAAATATTAGTTTAATATTTATTGATTGTGTATCACAATTTTTAAAGCAAAAAAGTTTGTATTAACTAACCATGCACATGTTAACAAAACCCATCATTTACCTTTGGGCCTCGTTTGGTTCGCGGAATCTACGGGTTGGGAAAGGAAAGTGTTACTTTCCTATGTTTGAGTGCCAAAGGAATTGAGGAGGAAAGAAAAGTGATTCCCAATAGAAGAGAAATTAGGGGGAAAAGTGATTTCATCCATTCAAGAAAGGAATCACTTTTCCACATTGAAGTAATCGCTTTCCTTTCCAAATTCCTTGTAAGGAAAATCAATGAGAAATAAAATTTCCCAAAGAAAAGAAAATGACTAGGAATTGATTTCCTTTCCCTTCCATTCTGCGAACCAAACCAGGCCTTGAAGCCATATTTTATCTAGAATCACGTAATTTGGAGAGAAAAAAAATCTTCATACAATTTCCATTAATTTTTGTTGTTTGATATTGTAATATAATTATTAGTACTTTAGATTTATTTAAATTTCAATGTTCTACTACTTATATTCAATGTTTTACTCTATGTTCATCTGAAAGAAAAAGAAAAGAAGAAAAAAAAAAAAACTTGACCGAGTTTTTTTATCTTAAAGAAAGAAACAGAGAAAACAAAAATCACCGCTGGACGGAACCAATTGGACTCTACAAAGGCTACAGTCCAACAATAGCCCAACAACAGCAACAAACACATATGGGCCCGCAATAGTTGTTCATCCGTCCACAGTTTGAAAAGCTTTCAGAACATGGGCCCATAGAGGACTAAACCGGACCCAGCCAAAATGTAGTGGTCCACTTAGACCGGTCCAAAAGAGAAATAAACGAACTGAACTTGGGCCCGGAGAGGAATAAGCCGGGACCAGCCGAAATGTAGTGGTCCAGTTGGACCGGTCCAAAGGAGGAATAAATGAACGGTAGAAAAAGCGTTAGTCCAATAATTGAAGATATTGAAGGCAATAATACGTATATATATAGCCTAAAACTTTGTCTCTTGTGTCACGTATGTTGTCTCGCTCCTCCTCGAGATGTCAGAATCAACGTCATTTTTTTGGATGTTTATATACTTTATAGCATTCGTATGTTTGTCCTCTCACAATCGTGATTGATAGCTCTTTATTCGTTATCCTAAGCACGTAAATTGACAAGTTAGTTTAAAACCAAAAAAAAAAAAAAAAAAACTCTCACGGATAAAGGTTTAGGAATGGTGTATCGGAACTATGTTTACAAATATAGTAAAACTGTCTTATATGCAATTAATAATAGTTTTTGTAAGGGAACATCATAAGTTGATCAGAGCTATCCAGAATCAGGACTAGCCAGGATTTGAGAAAAAATTACTGGAACCAGCCAAAATTTTTACTCATTGTGCTGTCCAAACCCCACACCCCATAATCCCAAATTTCACTCTCATTTCTAAATCATCTTCTTCTCCACCATTTTTCACACTAAACCCTAGTTTTCTTCTCCATCATTTTCATCAAAACCCTAATTTTCTTCTACACAATTTTTATTGTCATCATTTTGATTCCTAACAAATAATGCATGAAAATAAACCCTAACATGATTATTTCATTCTTTCTCACGAAAAATGCATGAAAATAAATCCTAAAATGTATATATCACTATATTATCAAGATGGAAATTGTAGCAGTCATTCGGCCATTTCGATTTTAGGACTGCCAGAAATTATAGCAGTTCTAAAATGTACTTGTTGTACAGCAAGTTCCTTTCAGGACTTCCACAATTCCTGACAGTCCACAATACTTCTAGGACTGCCAGAAATTGTGGCAGTCCTGTTGTATAGCAAGGCCCTTTCAGGACTGTCACAATTTTTGGCAATCCTCAATACTTCTAAGACTGCCAGAAATTGTGGCAGTCCTATTGTACAGCAAGTCCCTTTCAGGACTGCCACAATTTCTGGCAGTCCTTAATATTTTTTAGACTGCCACAATTTGTGACAGTCCTGATATAAACTTGTTCAACAAATCGATTTCTTCTAGAATTAGGGTTTCGTCTATAATTTCTTCTGTTAACGAAGAAAAATTGATTAATAAATTAATAGATTTGATAACACAATTTTTTGTACAACTAAGGTTTCATTCATAAACTAGGGTTTGGAGAAAAAAAATGAGAAATTAGAAGAGAGCAGAAAATATAAACTAGAGTTTTGAGAAAGAGAAAATTTTCTTGTTTTCTTTGTTCTTCTTCTTCTTCTTCTTCTTCTTCTTCTTCTTTCGACAAGTTATAAGGGCACAGCATAAAGTGATCGGACTAGCCCATTCATGGCAGTCCACTACAATTTGGACTGCCACAATTTCTGGCAGTCCAGTATACTTTATGTACTGCCCGAAAATGTGGTAGTCCACTTAAAATTTGGACTGCTACAATTTCTAGCAGTCCAGTGTACTTCATGGACTGCCAGAAATTGTGGCTGTCCAAATTGTAGTGGACTGCCAGGAATGGGCTAACCCCGATCACTTTATGCTGTGTCCTTATAACTTGCCATTCTTTCTTATTTCTTGTTCTTCTTGTTCTTGTGAAGAAGGAGAAGAGAGAGAGAGAAAAAAAATAAAAAAGTTGTCTTTTATACCTAAGACTTGGATAGCCCTGAGTAAATTTTTCAGTGGTAAACTTGAAAATAAATGAAAGTTAAGAATTGGCTAGCCCTAATCAACTTTTGATGTGCCCTTAACAAAAACCTTAATAATAACTCCAATGCTTTCTATCCAATTTTGGTGTTTTGAACTATTAAGTATAAAATATAATTTAGAATAAATAGATTCTCGTCAGTAGGGGGTGAACATTCGGTTTTATTCGCTATACCCCAAACCAAAATAGTCAAAACTGAGTAAACCAAAATTATAAAAATCAAAACCCGAAATTGAACTGAAATAACCCAAAACAGAAACCGAACCGAATAATCGATTGGTTTATCAGTTTGTTCGGATGGAATATTTCTACTATTTATTGGGTTCGGTCCAAAGTTAGGATTGTGGATAAATTATACTAAAAATTATAATTTTCATACATATATTTGTTACATTTCGGAATTGTGTTCAAAGAAAAGTAGGACTAATTATAAATTACAAAAGTTTGGACTTCAAAACACATACATACTATTGTTGTCTTCAAATTATACAGTTGTTTAATTATACATAAAATGAGAATATTTATACAATCTTGTTAGTCTTATTCGGTTTCGGTTTTAGACCGAAACCCAGGCCCAAAATAGAAACCGAAACCGAATAATTTTTTTTGTTTTGCATTTTCAAAATGAAAACCGAAACCATTTTTTTTCCAAACGTAACCGAATCTCTTATACGATTCGATTGATTTTCGGTCCAAAATCGAATAATGCTCACCCCCTGTTCATTAGTTAGGAAAAGATCTCCTGGTCAAAAAGAATTCCAGAATCATGAAACGGAATAGATTCTTGTGAATCTCACAATCATGAAAAAGGAATGGACAAAGAATTTGATTCAATCTTTTTTTAGTTGTGTGAAGCTATCAATATTCGAATATGATGAGATAAGTGATCCTGAGAGTGATTGCGTACCAATTTTGTCCTCTAAGTTATTCTCGTATGAATATATATATATATATATATATATATATATATATATATATATATATATATATATATATATATATATATCACCACTCACTACTACACATAGTCATCACCATTTAAATGCCCTTTTTTAGTTTGGTGTAATCTTCTATTAGGAGTCTCTCACAATCGATGCGATTGATATATACCTACTTGCAGTATCCTAATTTCTCACTCCACTTCTGAAAATCCTTATTTTTTATTCATTTATTCATTTTTTATTATATTTATTTTATTGCCTAACAAAATAACTTCTTTCTAAGTCATCTAGGGGTCAAGGATTCTACTTAAGTCGATGTGATTGATATATATCTACTTAGGTCTCGCTTGACTCACCAAAAGAATTCTCTCTAAGTCTAGGTCTCGTTTGATTTGGTTCGGGAAAAGGAAACAAAAAAAATATTTATATTTTTGATAAATTGTAATTTTTATTAATTTTTTTGGTGTTTGGAAAGGTACGAAAAATTAGAAGAGAAGGTGAACTAATTGGAGGTGGAAAAGTAAATCCATGTGGTGAATGGAGGATGAAATTTTTTTTTCCTATTTTTCTCTTTGGAGAATTATTCTTCTTTTTTGTTCATTTTATTTGGCATCCAAACACAGAAAATGAAAATTTCTTTCACAAGTACTGATTCGTGAGCCGAATGTTATATGAAGATTCTATTTTTCGAATTTTTTTTCTACAACATAAACTAAATAAATTTAATTTGAGTTGTTTTTTTTTATAAAAAAGTTGTTCTTACCAACTACATTTCCTATCTTAACAACCCATATTGGCTAATGCCGCTGGAGACATTGTAGGGATACCAACAAAGTCGGTTCGAAAAATTGAATTGTCCTAGCCGGAGCTAATTTTGATTGTCCTTGACAATATCTCATGTGAGATGCTTCTTTTATGTCCTCGAGGTCACATGTAATCCCGATATTCTGCATATCATGTTGGACTTATGGAATTGTCCTAAATAAAAAAGTTTGTCCAAGTTCGAAATCTTGTCGAGTGTTGCGATCGAATTGTTGGAGTGGGTGGGATTTCCAACCTATGTGGAGAATATTCCGGAGGGCGACGAGCGCCATCCGTGTGTCGGAGAAGCTCGAGAGTGCATAGATCATATTTTGGAACATATATGATAAGAAAATATATGATTGATTTCCATACTTACTTTGATCATATATTTATGATTGGATATTTAATATAGTAGCTTTTCATATAATTGGACTTCCAATTATGGCAAGCCAATTATGATTGAAATTCCATTAAATATATGATTGATGCATATTGAAAGTTTCCATATATATTGACCTTCCATGTATGGGTTACCAAGGTCTTATAAAAGGGTGATGCATGCTAGTTGAAAAATCATCTAAAAAACAAGAGTGCTTTACAAACTTTGAGAGAGAGAGAGAGAGGATTAAGGACTATTGTGAATGAGAGATTGCTTCGAAATCGGGAGGAGCTTATAGAGATGTATTCTCTTTATTCCATTAGTGGAGGTTCTTCAGGGTTGGACTCCGATCGTCCCGTGGTTTTTTTCGCAAGGGTTTACCACGTCAAAAATCTTTGTGACTGCGATTGTGTTTGGCATTTTTGGTTTGTGTGCTTTTGCTCGGTTCTCTCGCAGGACTTTCTGGTTTGGGGGAACGGTTTCCGCGCTTCGTTCCCAACAGAGTGGTATCAGAGCCAGGTTCTAGAATTCAGAAGGGTGTCAGTAGTTGACAGAAAAACTGGAGAGGGGAGATGGACGCAAAGCCGGTGCGCATGGTGAACCTCAACGGCACCAACTATCACTATTGGCGGAGCAAGATGAAAGATTTGTTGTTTGTCAAGAAGCTGCATCTGCCCGTATTTGCATCCGAGAAGCCCAGTGACAAATTCGATGAGGACTGGAGTTTCGAGCATATACAGGTATGCGGATATATAAGGCAGTTTGTTGACGAGAACGTGTACAACCACGTTGCCAATATTGAGCACGCAAAGACGTTGTGGGATAAGCTGGAATCCTTGTACGCGAAGAAAACCGGGGTAAACAAGTTGTTCCTGATCCGGACGATGATGGGTCTGCGGTACAAGGATGAGGCGTCTATTATGGATCACTTGAGTGAGTTCCAGGGCGTGGTTGACTAGCTATCTTCTATGGGAGTCAAGTTCGACGACGAAGTTCAGGGACAATGGCTGATGTGTACCTTGCCAGACTCGTGGGAGACCGTACGAGTATCTATGATCGCTTCTGCTCCAGAAGGCGTGGTTATTCTGGAGTTTGCCAAGAGCAGGGTGTTGAATGAAGAGATGCGGAGACGTTCTCAGGGTACTTCATCCACATCCCACCACTCAGAGGCGTTAGTTTCAGAGAGCCGCGGAAGGGGCAAAAACAGAGGTCCAGGTGGTGGCAGAGACAATAGCAGGGAGAAGTCCAAGGGTCGGTACGAGGACTCAGAGTGTTACCATTGTGGCAAGAAGGGCCACATCAAGCGGAACTGTTTCGCTTGGAAGAGAGAAGAAGGCCGACAAGGGGAAACAAAGATGAGAACATTACAACGGCGGCCTCGATACATGGAGGCGATGTGATCGTCGTAGGTGATGAGGTTATCACAAACCTCGCCTGCAATGACAATTCCTGGCTGGTGGACTCAGGGGCTTCAACGCACGTATCTCACAACATGGCACTATTTGTCACTTACACGAAAGACGACTGTGGCGTGTTGAAGATGGGCAATAGAGATGTGTCGAAGGCGGTTGCAATTGGAGATGTGCATTTGAGAACGAAGACGAGTACAGTTCTCATTCTCAAGGATGTTCGTCATGTCCTTGATATCCGTTTCAACCTGGTGTCGGTTAGAAGGTTGGATGACGAAGGATTCTTCGGTCTCTTCGGGAATGGTCAGTGGAAGCTTTATAGAGGTTCTATGGTGATTGCCAGAGGAAGCAAGAAGTCCGATCTCTACTATGTGGAGGGGAGCGCACAGGGGGCACAGGAGGTGAACGTAGTCAGTGATGCGTCCACCGAGTTGTGGCACAGGCGGCTCGGCCATATCAGCGAGAAGGGAATGAGCTACTTGGTAAACAGGAAGGTGATTCCAGGGCTCAAGTCTACAAAGTTGAAGAAGTGCACGCAATGCTTAGCTGGGAAGCAAAATAGGGTGTCTTTCCAAAGTCACCCAAGTTCAAGGAAGCCGGCGTTGCTCGAGTTGATTCACTCGGATGTATGCGGTCCTATGAAGGTAAAATCTCTTGGTGGTACTTCTTACTTTGTAACTTTTTTTGATGACTGTTCCAGAAAGATTTTGGTCTATGCCTTAAAGACCAAGGATCAGGTAATGCCTACTTTCAAAGAGTTTTATGCCTCTGTTGAAAGGGAGACGGACAAGAAGTTATTGTGTGTTCGGTTCGATAATGGCGGCGAATACATCGATCCCTTTGATGCGTATTGCAAAGAGCAAGGGATACGACACCAAAAGACTCCGCCCAAGACACCTCATCTCAATGGTGTAGCGGAGCGCATGAACAGGACACTGATGGAGAGGGTGTGGTGTTTGCTGTCATAAGCAAATTTGTCGGGCAGTTACTGGGGTGAGGCTCTTCTTACAACTGCTTATGTTATTAATTTATCTCCTAGTACTCCTTTGCAGGGTGATGTGCCTGACAAAGTATGGTACGACAAAGAGCCGTCATACAATCACCTGCGGGCGTTTGGATGTAAATTCTTCGTGCATGTTCCGAATGACGAGAGGTCTAAACTTGAGCCGAAGACGAGGCGATGTGTCTTTGTCGGCTACGGTCGGAATGAGTTTGGCTATAGACTCTACGACCCAGTGGGAAGAAAGCTCTACAGAAGCATGGACGTGGTATTCGTCGAGGATCAGACCATGACCAACACTCAGGATCCGAGACGCCTTCTGAGGCTGAGGAATTGCCTGAGTTAGAGTCATTTCGCTTCGAGCAGTTTCTAAAGGACATCGCAGAGGATCCAGTTATGGGGGAGCCAGTAGATTGGGTTGCTCCCAACCTTGATCATCAGCCTGCTGATGGTGGTCAGGGGGTCCCTTAGGAGGATGAGCATGCCGGGAAAGCAGTTCCTGAAGGGGAGGAGGCTGTTGGTATACAGCCAGCACCAGTGGCTCCATTGAGAAGGAGCGAGAGAGATCGTCGACCATCTACTAGATACTCACCGGGTGAGTATGTGGTATTGACTGACGGGGGAGAGCCCGAAAGCTTTGCAGAGGCTATGGAAGACGAACAAAGGCAGGAGTAGATGCAGGCTATGCAGGAGGAGATGAATTCCTTACATGCCAATTCTACTTACGAGCTGGTGCGGTTGCCAAAGGGCAAGAAGGCTTTGAAGAATCGATGGGTAGAGTGAAGCAGACGGATGATGCTACTCGCCCTTGATACAAAGCGAGGCTGGTAGTTAAAGGCTACGGTCAGCGGAAAGGCGTGGATTACGATGAGATCTTTTCGCCAGTCGTCAAGCATTCGTCTATTCGGGTGGTGCTAGGATTAGCAGCCTGTCTCGACTTGGAGGTCGAGCAGATAGATGTGAAGACGACATTCCTCCACGGTAATCTTGAGGAGGAGTTATACATGGAGCAGCCAGAGGGATTCTGTGAGAAGGACAAGTCACATTTAGTCTGCCGGTTGAGAAAGAGCTTGTATGGTCTGAAGCAGACTCCGAGACAGTGGTACAAAAAGTTCGAGTCATTTATGGGGGAGTATGGTTATGCACGGACGACGTCGGAATTGTGTATTTGTGAGGTATTTTGCCGAGGATGATTTCATTATTTTGTTGCTCTATGTTGATGATATGCTATTAGTGGGTCAGAATGCCACTAGGTTAGCGGAGTTGAAGTGCCAACTGGGTACGGCCTTCTCTATGAAGGATTTGGGCACAGCGAAGACTATTCTTGGGATGGAGATCAGCCGAGAGAGAGAGAGTCCAAGCTGCTACACTTGTCCCAAACGAAGTACATTCACCGGGTACTTCATCGTTTCGGGATGGACGGGTCGAAGAAAGTGAGTTGCCCCCTTGCGGCTCACTTTAAGCTCACTGAGGAGCAGTGTCCATCTACCGAGGACGAAAACGAAGATATGGAGCGGGTTCCATATGCCTCAGCAGTGGAAAGTCTTATATATGCTATGGTGTGTAAGAGGCCAAACATCGCTCATGTAGTTGGCACAGTTAGCAGGTATCTTTCAAATCCTGGAAGGGTATATTGGAGTACGGTCAAGTGGATTCTATGATACCTTCAGGGAACTGTCGATTGGAGACTTTCTTTTGGTGGTGACGAGCCGAAGCTGGTTGGATATACCGACGCTGATATGGCTGGAGATGTAGACACGAGGCGATCGACTTCGGGCTATGTGATGATGTTTGCTAGAGGAGCGGTATTGTGAAACCCATATTTTTGTGATTAATTATTATTAACGTTTAGTATTATTTCTATTATTATTATTAATATTATTACATCTTTTGAGTGTTAAAAAGTTTTTCAAAATTAATAACCAGGATTTTTGAGTCCAGACCCAGGCCTGTAAGCCCCTAAATTTCAGGATTTATTTTTCGAATTTTCTAAATAAATTATTTTCGATAATTCATTTTAATTAATTAATTCTGATCATTAACTACTCTTTTCCGTGCCTTTAATTCCTGGAGCATTAGAGATGCCCCTCTCTGGAAACTTCCTTATTGAGTTTAGTAGTGGACAAGGTTATCTTCATGTTGATATATCGTGTCCCACTTAAACTTGTTCCCTTGTGCTCTTTTTGCTTCGCGCAACTTCGGAAATTGATCAATTAAATAATTATTAATTGATTTCTCACTTTTATCTTTGATCATTAGAAGCACGTTGCCGTGCCTTTTTAATTTAGGAGCACCAGACCAGTCGTTTTCTCAGAACCAACTCCTCATGCGTGATCTACTCGAGACGTCCTACGCCCATGACCTTCGTGTCCCACTCAGATACACCATCTTGTGCTTCATTTGCTTCGCACAACTTTTGGGTTAATTTAGGCCAATTAATTATTCCCCGTAAATTGTGATTTAATTTCCAATTTAATTTCCGGGCCCGACATCGGTCCAATCTGCTCGACCCAATATATGGCCCTGGCCTGTTTTGAGCCTACTATGCGCGTGCCACTTGCGTACCACGAAATTGGTCTCCCTTGTGCTCACATTTCATCCATGATTTTAACTAGTTTAAATTTATTAATTAATTAAAACTTGGTCCCGAACCTGTCCGAACTTGGCCCAATGCCCGACCCAAATGAGTGTGGACCCTATCATGGCTACACATACACCTCACTATTGTATTTACAATTTTCCCTACTCAAAATATCATTCGCTTTACATAAATATCCCATTTTCTCTTTTTTTTGTATACATATACGTATACATATGTATATATATTAAATACCTTTCTCTCTCTCTCTCTCTCTCTCTCTCTCTCCTACCCACATGGAGACAACCACCCCACCTCACTCTCTCTCCTCCCTCATCCTTCTCAGCCGACCTCCCCCTCTCTATTCCTAAATATCTCCCCCTCTCTTTATAATATCCTACTCTCTCTCTCTCTTCTCTCTCTAAATATCTCTCTCTCATTCTCTCACTCCCTCTCTTTACAAACATACACACACACCCATCCCATCACCCCTCACTTCTCTCCCTCACTCTACAACACCCCCCCTATGGCAGCCGACAGCCCCCTCTCCCCCTCACGTACAGCACCCCCTCCTCCTTCATATTCTTCTCTCATTCCTCTTCACTTCTTCTCTTCTTCTTACTTCTTCTTCCCCTTCAATAACCACCACCACCATCATCATCCTCACCACTTCATCACCATCACCACCACAATAGCAATCACCACCACTGCCACCCGACCACCACCCTTGCCGCCGTGCCACCGCCGTGGTCGGCGAGGCAGCAGCGAACTGCGGTAGCTGCAGCAAGCAGCTATGGCAACATCAGCAGCAGCTTGCCGCGGCAGCTGTGAGCAGCAGCGCCACCGCGTGCCGCCGCTGCGGCCACCCCTCCGGCGAGTCCCCGCTCGCCACCACCAGGTCGAGCCCACGGCCAGCTGCACGGCCAGCTGCAGCAGCTGCAACAGCAGCAGCAAAAGCACCAGCAGTAGCAGCGGGTGGGCAGCAGCAGTAGCAGCGGGTGGGCAGCAGCGCCACCACCGTACGGCCGCCCCACTCCGGCGACCCACCGCCGCCGTGGCGCCTCCCCATCGAGCCCCCCTTGCCCGGGCGCATACCCCCGTGCCACCACATGGCGGCCACCGTCCCCCGGGACGCGCTGTCGAGGCAGTTCGGGCGTTTTCGCCGAAATCCCGCCGTGACGTGCGCGTCAAATTCCAGAAATTACGCCGCGGAACAGCAACTTCGTGCGAAGATTCTGGACAATCTGACCGTTGGATCTTCGTCCCGTCTGCTCCGCCTCAATTTCGGTATAACCACCTTCACTCCCCTAAAATTTCAGCCGTTAATAATGTCGTTTGTTACCTCAAAACTGACCACCAAGTTGACCCTTTAAATTGAACTGTTTTTGGACAGTTTCGCGACGTCAACTTTGCGGACTTGTAACTTCGTCGTCGCAGCTCCGTTTTGCGCGCCGTCAGTTCCGGTGCAAAGCTGGTATAACCCTCTTCCTGCCTCCATTATATTTTATCTTAGTTTGAGCACGTTTGGTTGGTCGAATTCGGTGCCAAAGTTGGCCGTCCGAATTCTTAAATTGACACTTGTGGAATTCCACTTTTGAACCCGGGACTCCGGATTCTAATTCTGACACCGCCACTAGACTCGTGGCGTCGTTCTGGCTTGTTTTCATATAAAGTTTACTTATTTTGGAGAACATTGGCTCCGGCACGTATTTCCGTGCAAACCGGGGTTTCAATGTTCTGGTCAACGGACTATTTTGAGTTCGGGTCCACGGAATCCAAAATTGGACATACCGTTGGAATCGTCTCGTCAAAACAAATCCGTAGACATGTAGTTTGTCGACTTTAGAGACCTTTGACCCTGGCACGTTTTTCGGTGCAAAGTGTGTCCAACGGCGGACATCATTTTGACCCCAAATTACCGTTTTGCCCCCGGTGTCCAAACTGGACTTTTGGACAGGCTATCCTAGCTGATTTGACCCTTCTGGACACGTTGGTGATATCTGTTTTATCATCCGACAATATCTGTAGTTTTTCCTTTTGTATCACCCTTAATTAATTAATATTGCTTAGTGTGTTCTATAGGTTTTTGGGATATTTTGGTATTGGGACCTTACCCTACCTTAGAGTAGAGACACTAAGTATTGGTCTAGATTTTGTAACACCCACTTTGGACTGCTAGGACATCACTTAGCTAGTATCCAGTTAGGACTCGTGTCACACCACTAGTGTAATTTGAACATAGCTTAGAACTGAGATTATACTATTTTGACAGGACATCGGACATCAGTAGCTACATTTACATATCCTTGACTTGCTGGAGGCAAGTACTTCTACAAACTGATTTACTGTCTTTTAATGCTAGAACATGTATTAACCTTGTAAAATTACCATTATCTGATGAATGAATGATAAACAACCCTTGTTAAATGCTGATCCTTGGAGTAGCAAGTCAGATCTTTACATATTTACTACCCTCTCGCATGACAGGACTATGCTTTATACTGCTATCGGTACCTTTCACATGACAGGACTATGCTTTACATTACTCCCAGTATCCCTCATCTGTTAGAACTTGGATTTATGACATTGGACTTAGAAATGTGGATATGGACATCATATCGCATATATTTCTTACATACCGACATGCTCTCACATGCTAAACAACTGGGTAATGGGGAAACTGCTAGTATAATATGTGATCATAACCCCTCACCTCATAGTTGCATTCTATATGAAACTATTGATTGCGTATCTGGTCCAGCATTGATGATATATCCCCAATATATATTAATGTCGGTAAGTGTACATATGTGCACTTCAGAAACTAATTGGTTAAACTCCAGCCCACCCATTTACCGATCACATGTGTATACTACAGTTTTAAATCTTAAAAGGAATATTGCATGCTGATAATAATAACAAACTGGTTAAACTCCAATATGCCATGGTCCCTGATATACTATGATTCCAGTATTTCTTATCTGATAGACTGTGATACACCATATTTTCTCTAGTACATCTCTTTCATTATCAGTTCAGTACTTTAGTTGTAGAGGATGTACTTGCTCCCGTCCTTACAGGATAACGTCGCAGGCACCTTGACTGATTATGCTCTGTGACGCTTATTATGGAGCTGTTTTACAGAAGGAATTCCCGCATGGAATTCGGCTTAGTTCTGAGTTCAGACTTGTGGGTATTTACTAGTTTAGTTTCTGGACTTTGTCTCCAGCTTTCTTATTAGAAAACTTGTAATATAAACCTGTTGTTTTTCGCTAATAGAAGCTGTGTTGTAATGAACTCTAAAATATATTATAATTGTTAGCATTTTGTACCTTTAGCACATTTAGTATCCTTACTGTCTATCTCTTAGAACAGCTTACTACGCTCTAATCAAGCGTAGGCTGGACATGGCTCGGCCCGGCCCAACAATTTGGGAAGCGGGTCGTGACATGTTTTTAGTGGTGGCCCATGCAGGTCGAGACTAAAGTTGTTTGGTTACATTATTGTACCAGGCAAGCCTGCAATTAGGATCTTAGGATAACTTGATAATACTAGGAATAACATATAGGACACCTAGAGGATTACTAGGATTGTAACATAGGAAAACTCATCACAGCATAGGACCGTTGAGTATAATTATACTTTTGTTTGAGATTGTTTGCTTAGCCCTTATTCTTTCCTTGTCTTCCAATGGACGATATCTATTGGGCGATTTCCAAGGATTTTACTTCAAATCTTATCTCGGAATTGTTTCCGCTAGCTTGTTTCCATTTACTCTTCCATAATTCATTGTTGAATTTGATTCCAGATGTTCGTTTTGTTGACTTTGATTTCGTATTTAGAAAATTCTTTTATGAATTAAGTTAAGATGTATTCTGATAACATATTCTGGTGATGACAGTGAAAACGGTAAGTGTCTGATTTAGTTATGGAGTTTAGAATTTACCGCAGCCACTAGCTAGTATTACAAAAACATAGAGCCTGATTTTCTATATACTTATCCTAGTTATGGAATCTAGATTTTCTTGCAGCCATACCGGTTGGCGTGGTAAGTAATCTAGATAACATGATTAGATGGTGTATACCTTAGTTATGACTCTATCTTTATTGCATCTAGGCTTACTGGCGTGGCAGAAATTCTGGCAACATGATTCTAGATAGACGTGTATGGTTATCAGAACATATCTTAAATTGATTCACTTCTTTTGACCTAATGAGCAAGAATAATTTCTACTATTATTCTTTGTTTCATCGTTCTCTCTTTCCTTCTCATCGTATGATAATTTCCTCGCCTTACCATTTAATTCCTTAGTCTTTATTAACTATGTCCCGATTTCACCAATCATCTATCTTGTACCTTTTCCTGTCAACTACACTGTTAAATCATTTAAATTCTTGTATCTCTTCACCTTGAAAAAGTTAAGGAACTATCGTAGATCACCTAGCTTGGAAGAAAAATTTATTATCAAGTGATATCTTGGTAGGGATATGAGATATTGGACCTAAGTATAGAATTTTGAAATGAAATCATGATTGATATTGGGAATGAAACCAAGAGGTCAATGTGATCAGTTTAGAAATAATTTACTAGAGAATTGAAGGAAAAATCACTTGGAAGAACGTCTGAGGATTTCAAATAAGACGGACAATAGGATGAACATTGATGGTTAGAACATTTGTCTTTCATGGATCTAGTTTAGAAATTGACAAGGATTTTCGATATTGAAATATTTTTTGAAGTTGGATAATTTTAGGTTATGGATTCTCGGGATATTTTACATTAAGGTTTTGATGCAAAATTTGGAATTTAATAATAGAGAAGAGATTTTTATATGTAATGATGAATACGAGATTGGATAAGACATTGGCAAGAGGATAGAGAATACGAAGATCTTTGAGTCAAACAAAGGAGATTTTATGGAAAAGAAAAGGGAAGAAAATTTTAAGATGGATAATATTTGAAGGTATACGTTGAGAAAAGTATGAATGTTGATTTTAAAATGGAGAATAAATTTTGTAAGAACTACTGGTATTACATTTGAATGAAATGAGGAATGTGATTTGAACAAGTTCAAGGATTTCATAAACTTGATTATAGGTTTCAGATCAATATAGGATAAGATGGAAGAAAATGAATTTAAAGATGATTAACTGGATAGTATTGGGATCTGTATTTTGGAAATTTGGGATTTGGTTTATGGTAATTATACGAGGTCCAACCTTCATGACATAAAGGAAATTTTGACCGTCATCACTTTAGGGTTGACTTGTACTTAGACTTGTGAGTTAAAGTTATGATTGGCAGATGCCGATCCGATAAATTCGATAGTATCAGGAAGATGATTAACTTGACCTCCCTATGAAACCTGGACTTTTGATTTTCCTACCAGATGGAATTTGACTTACTCCATGACCTTGAATCATTATTCGAGTTTTCAATATCGATTAATCTTTCCTGGATCACGACCAACCGAATTAGGTCGTCCTGATTATCGTGCCAAAGACACTTGTTGCTGACTAGACTTGAATAATTTCAAATTCAATTGTAACCTGGATTTCCACCCATGGGTGCCCGTGAACGGATTTCATTGGTATTGTTCTCCATCTTACCCAAATCCTGACTTACTCAACATGATCTAAGTTGATCAACAAACCCGGTTTATCATGTTGAGACTAAAACATATTCGTATCGTGATTGGATTTCATGTTGTTACCAATCGTGCGTTGACTTTCGATTTCGATCTCGTTTAGATTTTAACACTTGTGCCTAGACCCTTCTCGACCTTGACTTGAATTCTTGACTATATCTGAATTCCTTGTGATCAGTCGTGTCCAGATGACCTGGCATGACTAAAACGACTTTGAATGCCTTGATCGTAATTTTAACGATTCATAACTATACATATTGCCTCGCCTCTAAATTGTGCCTAAAACATTGATCCTCGGTAACGACTATATGATTAGTTTGTCGTGCCAAAAAATTTGGTCTTGCTTATGTCTGAACCACTTTCTATTCCTGTTGGAATTCGATTCCGAAAATACACATGTTTCGGTTTCATTCTTAAGACGTGCTCCAGTTTTGATTTCGTATTCATATCTCTAACGTGCTAAGTGAACCTAGACCACTTCCAAATTTTAATCACGTCCGAATTTGGATCATTTCATGATTTTATTAATCATACTCTTTAATCTTCAATCGTGCCTATAAGACCTTGACTCCGATTTTGTTTGTCTAAAAATGTTATCTCAATCATGCCAAACCTTACTTGGTCATGGTTAACTTTTCATCTTAACCGGGCCTGTGCGACCTTAAGGTTGATGTTCATTAACTTAAGTCCTACAGATCACCCCGTACTTAAATCTCGCACGTATCTTCGATTCTTCTAAACATCTCTGAAATCGTGCCTCCAATGACTTAACTTATTTCTAAAATCGTGCCTATATAATTTTGTTCATATCATGATTCTTTCGTGCCAAATCACTCGCCGTCTCTGGATAATTTTCAATTAATTATCTTAACCGTGCAAACTCGTAGTTCTTCGACCGTGCCTAAGTTTTTGTCTAAAAACTTTATATCTGGTTGTACCCCCCGCGACCGATCGTTAATTTCGAGGACGAAATTTCTCAAGGAGGGAAGACTTGTAAGCCCCTGAATTTCAGGATTTATTTTTCGAATTTTCTAAATAAATTATTTTTGATAATTCATTTTAATTAATTAATTCTGATAATTAACTACTCTTTTCTGTGCCTTTAATTCCTGGAGCATTAGAGATGCCCCTCTCTGGAAACTTCCTTATTGAGTTTAGTAGTGGACAAGATTATCTTCATGTTGATATATCGTGTCAAACTTAAACTTGTTCCCTTGTGCTCTTTTTGCTTCGCGCAACTTCGGATCAATTTGATCAATTAAATAATTATTAATTGATTTCCCACTTTTATCTTTGATCATTAGAAGCACGTTGTCGTGCCTTTTTAATTTAGGAGCACCAGACCAGTCGTTTTCTCAGAACCAACTCCTCATGCGTGTCCTACGCCCATGACCTTCGTGTCCCACTCAGATACACCATCTTGTGCTTCATTTGCTTCGCACAACTTTTGGGTTAATTTAGGCCAATTAATTATTCCCCGTAAATTGTGATTTAATTTCCAATTTAATTTCCGGGCCCGACATCGGTCCAATCTGCTCGACCCAATATATGGCCCTGGCCTGTTTTGAGCCTACTATGCGCGTGCCACTTGTGTACCACAAAATTGGTCTCCCTTGTGCTCACATTTCATCCATGATTTTAACTAGTTTAAATTTATTAATTAATTAAATCTTGGTCCCGAACCTGTCCGAACTTGGCCCAATGCCTGACCCAAATGAGTGTGGACCCTATCATGACTGCACATACACCTCACTATTGTATTTACAATTTTCCCTACTCAAAATATCATTCCCTTTACATAAATATCCCATTTTCTCTTTTTTTTGTATACATATACGTATACATATGTATATATATTAAATACCTTTCTCTCTCTCTCTCCTACCCACATGGAGACAACCACCCCACCTCACTCTCTCTCCTCCCTCATCCTTCTCAGCCGACCTCCCCCTCTCTATTCCTAAATATCTCCCCCTCTCTTTATAATATCCTACTCTCTCTCTCTCTCTAAATATCTCTCTCTCATTCTCTCACTCTCTCTCTTTACAAACATACACACACACCCATCCCATCACCCCTCACTTATCTCCCTCACTCTACAACCCCCCTATGGCAGCCGACAGCCCCCTCTCCCCCTCACGTACAGCACCCCCTCCTCCTTCATATTCTTCTCTCATTCCTCTTCACTTCTTCTCTTCTTCTTACTTCTTCTTCCCCTTCAATAACCACCACCATCATCATCCTCACCACTTCATCACCATCACCACCACAATAACAATCACCACCACTGCCACCCGACCACCACCCTTGCCGGCGTGCCACCGCCGTAGTCGGCGAGGCAGCAGCGAGCTGCGGTAGCTGCAGCAAGCAGCTATGGCAACAGCAGCAGCAGCTTGTCGCGGCAGCTGTGAGCAGCAGCGCCACCGCGCGCCGCCGCTGCGGCCACCCCTCCGACGAGTCCCCGCTCGCCACCACCAGGTCGAGCCCCCGGCCAGCTGCACGGCCAGATGCAGCAGCTGCAACAGCAGCAGCAAAAGCTGCAGCAGTAGCAGCGGGTGGGCAGCAGCGCCACCACCGCACGGCCGCCCCACTCCGGCGACCCACCGCCGCCGTGGCGCCTCCCCAGCGAGCCCCCCTTGCCCGGGCGCACACCCCCGTGCCACCACATGGCGGCCACCGTCCCCCGGGACGCGCCGTCGAGACAGTTCGGGCGTTTTAGCCGAAATCCCGCCGTGACGCGCGCGTCAAATTCCAGAAATTGTGCCGCGGAACAGCAACTTCGTGCGAGAATTCTGGACAATCCGACCGTTGGATCTTCGTCCCGTCTGCTCCGCCTCAATCTCGGTATAACCACCTTCACTCACCTAAAATTTCAGCCGTTAATAATGTCATTTGATACCTCAAAACTGACCACCAAGTTGACCCTTTAAATTGAACTGTTTTTGGACAGTTTTGCGACGTCAACTTTGCGGACTTGTAACTTCGTCGTTGCAGCTCCGTTTTGCGCGCCGTCAGTTCCGGTACAAATCTGGTATAACCCTCTCCCTGCCTCCTTTATATTTTATCTTAGTTTGAGCACGTTTGGTTGGTCGAATTCGGTGCCAAAGTTGGCCGTCCGAATTCTTAAATTGACACTTGTGGAATTCCACTTTTGAACCCGGGACTCCGGATTCTAATTCTGACACCGCCACTAGACTCGTGGCGTCGTTATGGCTTGTTTTCATATAAAGTTTGCTTAGTTTGGAGGACGTTGGCTCCGGCACGTATTTTCGTGCAAACCGGGGTTTCAATGTTCTGGTCAACGGACTATTTTGAGTTCGGGTCCACGGAATCCAAAATTGGACATATCGTTGGAATCGTCTCGTCAAAACAAATCCGTAGACATGTAGTTTGTCGACTTTAGAGACCTTTGACCCTGGCACGTTTTTCGGTGCAAAGTGTGTCCAACGGCGGACATCATTTTGACCCCAAATTACCGTTTTGCCCCCGGTGTCCAAACTGGACTTTTGGACAGGCTATCCTAGCTGATTTGACCTTTCTAGACACGTTGGTGATATCTGTTTTATCATCCGACAATATCTGTAGTTTTTCCTTTTGTATCACCCTTAATTAATTAATATTGCTTAGTGTGTTCTATAGGTTTTTGGGATATTTTGGTATTGGGACCTTACCCTACCTTAGAGTAGAGACACTAAGTATTGGTCTAGGTTTTGTAACACCCACTTTGGACTGCTAGGATATCACTTAGCTTGTATCCAGTTAGGACTCGTGTCACACCACTAGTGTAATTTGAACATAGCTTAGAACTGAGATTATACTATTTTGACAGGACATCGGACATCAGTAGCTACATTTACATATCCTTGACTTGCTAGAGGAAAGTACTTCTACAAACTGATTTACTGTCTTTTAATGCTAGAACATGTATTAACCCTGTAAAATTACCATTATCTGATGAATGAATGATAAACAACCTTTGTTAAATGCTGATCCTTGGAGTAGCAAGTCAGATCTTTACATATTTACTACCCTCTCGCATGACATGACTATGCTTTATACTGCTATCGGTACCTTTCACATGACAGGACTATGCTTTACATTACTCCCAGAATCCTTCATCTGTTAGAACTTGGATTTATGACATTGGACTTAGAAATGTGGATATGGACATCATATCGCATATATTTCTTACATACCGACATGCTCTCACATGCTAAACAACTGGGTAATGGGGAAACTGCTAGTATAATATGTGATCATAACCCCTCACCTCATAGTTGCATTCTATATGAAACTATTGATTGCGTATCTGGTCCAGCATTGATGATATATCCCCAATATATATTAATGTCGGTAAGTGTACATATGTGCACTTCAGAAACTAATTGGTTAAACTCCAGCCCACCCATTTACCGATCACATGTGTATACTACAGTTTTAAAACTTAAAAGGAATATTGCATGCTGATAATAATAACAAACTGGTTAAACTCCAATATGCCATGGTCCCTGATATACTATGATTCCAGTATTTCTTATCTGATAGACTGTGATACACCATATTTTCTCTAGTACATCTCTTTCATTATCAGTTCAGTACTTTAGTTGTAGAGGATGTACTTGCTCCCGTCCTTACAGGATAACGTCGCAGGCACCTTGACTGATTATGCTCTGTGACGCTTATTATGGAGCTGTTTTACAGAAGGAATTCCCGCATGGAATTCGGCTTAGTTCTGAGTTCAGACTTGTGGGTATTTACTAGTTTAGTTTCTGGACTTTGTCTCCAGCTTTCTTATTAGAAAACTTGTAATATAAACCTGTTATTTTTCGCTAATAGAAGCTGTGTTGTAATGAACTCTAAAATATATTATAATTGTTAGCATTTTGTACCTTTAGCACATTTAGTATCCTTACTGTCTATCTCTTAGAACAGCTTACTACACTCTAATCAAGCGTAGGCTGGACATGGCTCGGCCCGGCCCAACAATTTGGGAAGCGGGTCGTGACAAGGCCTGAGCCAAACCCAATTCTTTTCCCTCTCTTTCTTAAATCTGATTTTTGACTTGGTTGTTATTTAAAAAAAATAATAAAATAATAATACATATTTAGTTGGTCCCGTAGGACCAGCACCCATGAATTGACCCTCCTCCACACGTTCATGGTCAACCATTTCCATTTTACTCTCCCCCAACTTCTCTTTACCACACACGTTCACAACCACTCTTCCTTAATAACATTTTTCCTCACGATCTCTCATTCCTCACAGAACACTCAATTCCCCATTCTCTTCTCTGGAGAACTCTTCCATCACTCACTCATCTCTCCCTCTCTTCAACTCTACTCTACTTCCCCCATTTCTCTCTTACAACTTCACAGAGAGTGACCTTCACCAAACCCCCAAGCCCAAACCCCTCTCCTCCGGCGAACCGTGTCAGCCCAGCTCCGTACGACAGCGTCCCCGCAACCTCCCTAGGGCCGACCGCCCCTGCGGTTCCGCCTCTGGCCGCGCGAGCCCCCGCGCCAGCCCCTCTTTGCCGGCCCATCCGGCCAGTGCCGTGCCGACCCGCGCCCCTCCGGGCCAGAACCCATCGAGCCCCGATTGGCCGATCTCTTTGGCCAGCACCCCTGTCGTGCCCTAGATTCTGATTACTTCGGCATTCTTCGGCGACGTTGCTATTACAGCGCTGTTTCGGGAATACGTTCGCTGATTTGGAGCTTACTTTCTTTCTATTATTCATCTGAGAGCTCTAGCCGAGCAATCCGAGGTATAACCCCTGTCCCGCTCATTTTATCTTAGTCGATGATGAGAAATGGTCCCCGATTCCCTTTGGGAATTCAGTTTTAGCGACGTCGTAATTTTCCGGGACTTTCGGAAAGGTCCTGTGAATTAATTTGGATTCCCGGAATATTTCGGGAATGGATTTTTGGTATGTGTTAGCTTTTCGGATTTTTTTCGGGAACGTTCTGTGATTTGTGGTTTTGGAATCGGACTTCCGAAATCATTTCGGGTTGTCCCGATTACTCTGTGGATTGGTTGTGGATTTTATACATATATAAATGCGGGTTTTTCCCTGGTTTGGGACTTGCAGGAATTATTGGCGCCAATTTCCCAGTTTTTGGGTTGACCAAAAATAGAGGAGATGCTCCCCGATTTTTCCGTAAATCCTGAATTATTTTCAAAATGAATTTAAAATGATTTTCGGAATTTATTCGATATTTTCGGGTGACGACCGTATCGGTCAATGGACCCGGCTAAGTGCAAACGATACCGGCCCCGCCCGGACGTTGAGGCAATTAGCCAGAAATGAGGATCGGACCATATCTGAGACTTATAATTTACCTTTATTTTTATATTTAATTTCTGTTTATATTTATGTAATATTTCAGTTTAGGACTAACGGCGGTTTATCTTATTTCAATTTATGTAAATAAATTGTAATGGGCATAAGTCCAGCTGGCTGTGGTCTGTAACTGTAATAGCTTAGATTTTCTTGTCTTTTCTGGTTTTGAGAGTTTTATTATTTAACGATTAAATTGACTAAAAAGTATTTACGTATAAAATTAATTAATATTTTCTCACCTAAGATTGATAAGTTATTAGTAATTAAAAAGTTACGTATTTCTCACTAAATAAGAAAATTAGCTTTATATTTATATTACCAAGTTTTCCTAAAATAACCTGGCAGCAACGATGTTTCCGAGTTCAAAGTTAAAACGATCTTTTTCCTCGTATTAAATCAACGCACAATAATCGTATTTTTGTGTTTTGTTAAATAAGAATTAAAATTGGACTAGGACACAAATAGAGATTTCAACTAGCGTAGCTAGATTGGTAACCCTGGATTCTGAGCCAATTTCTCGAATGTAGGAATTCGAGGACAATTCTGAATTTCCATCTCGAAGTCTACATCCTCTCCAGTCAAATCTATTTTGAGGCAAGTATAGTTTATGTTAGTTACAGTTAATTATTTAATCGTTTTACTGCAAGTTTAAACCATGATGCAAACACGAAACTCTCTCTGAGAGCACTGTAACTATTGGGGACTGGGGAATAGTGTAATGAGTATGACCATACTGTAACAAATCCCCATATCCATTACTGTAACAAACCCAAGCCGGTCATATCTCATTGCCTGTTCAAATCACACTGTTTTACTGCTGAAAACTGTTCATATTTAAACTGTTTAGATTTGCAAGATTTTATTATTTAATTTAACTGTTTAATTAGCATGAATTGTACTTTGCTCCCTCCTGACTGGAGACAACATTTTTAGGTAACACTGAGGTCGATGAGCTATACTATAATAGCTACTATGACCCGGTTCTCTACCCTGCGACGATACCGAAGTCGTCTTTGGAGGACGCTGATCCGGACTCCGTTGAGCCAGATGTTTAGATAGCATTTCCCTTCCCTGCATTTCCTTTATTTGGATTGTAGTTTATTTACAGCATTTCATTTTCAAGTTGTACTCCTGAATATTTTATTTCAAATAAAGTTTCAATTTCCGAATATTACAGTTGTGATAAATGTACTTGTGTTGTTGTGAACACCTGTAATGGAACAGCTTACTGCCGCCGTCTCATCAACGGTGCAGGCTGGGCATGATCCGATTCGACCCAAGTATTTGGGGACCGGGTCGTGACATGTTTTCAGTGGTGGCCATACAGGTCCCAACAACAACAACTTAGGAAAACCAATTTAGAAACAACTAGAACACTAGAACATCAATTTGTCACGACATAGGGCCAAAATATTTTATTATTAAATATTTTTGATTGTTATAGACTAGTAGGCTACCTTGCTTATGCTTTGAAACCTAAACTTTCCAGATTATGACTAAGGGAAAGACCACCCCTGCTGGCGATGCGGTGCCGTCCCCCGATCGCACCCCATCTCCCCCAGCACGACTGGAATCCTCATCCTTGCAGTTGACCAATCAACCCCATGAATCACCAACACCCGGCGCCGCTTCTGGATCTGCAGATCGAACGGCGGACCCTACCTCTTCTCGGGCTGAGGTGCAAGTCACTGTAGCAGTAGCTGCTCAAGCTGTGGCCTCAGTGCCCGATAACTCCTCCGACCTCGCAAGCCTGCTACGAGGTGTACTTGAAGGTCAGAAAGCCCAAGCTGAAGGCCAGAAAGCTCAAGCCGAAGCTCAGAAAGCACAAGCAGAAGCCCATCGCGAGCAGAACGCGATCATGAGAGAAGGCATGGAGAATGCCCATAATCTGGCGATGGCTGCTCTCGAGAGGAGAGAAGCACCTCAATTGGAACCAAGACCGGCTAAGGTAAGCATAATTTTAGAGTTAGTTTATGTACCTTTAAGAGCCATTCAACCTGATAGGAGATATTATGATGTATGAAGGTCGGAGACATAGCGAGCTTCAAGAAACAGGTCCCTCGACCTTTCAAAGGAACCGAGGGTATCGTCTATGCCGACGAATGGCTTGATAGTATGGAGCGTTTTCTGAGCGCCGCTCGACTTCCAGAGGACCTGAAGGCGGAAGCTGTAGGACTCCAGTTGGAGGATGTAGCGAGCACTTGGTATCAGAATGAACCCCGACTCTAAGATAAGCAGCTCGATTGGGACACCTTCAAGAAGTTGTTCCGCAGGAAGTTCTTCCCAACCTCAGAGTTGCGGGAGATGGAAAGGCAATTCCAGGACCTGAAGCAAGGAAATATGACTGTGGGAGAGTATGCGGCAGAATTCGGCCGACTTAGCCGTTTTGCCAAGAACCTGGTAGCTGACCCCAAGGATCGTGCTGAGCGATTCAGGTATGGATTACGAGAAGAGATTCGCACCCCTGTGATCGCAGGTGGCGCTAAAACTTATGAGAGAATCCTGACCCGAGCTCAAGACGTGGAAAAGAGCCAACCCTCTCGATCCAAGAGGGAGTACCCTGGAACTAGCAACTTCCAGGGTAATCAGAAGAGGCCCAACAACAACAACAGGCCCTCGCACCACCAGCAGCATCATCATCAGGCGAGGACCAACGACAAGTCGCCTCAAAAGCAGATTCATGTCTGCGACTACTGCAAGTGGCCAGGACATCTATCGAACATCTGCAGGAAGAGGCTAGGACACTGCTTAGTCTGTGGGTCTGCCACCCACCAAGTGAAGGACTGTCCCTCGTCCGCCCACCGTACCGGAACCAACCAGCAGAAGGCTCCCCTACCTACTCAGCAGCAATGGTACGGACGGCATCAGCAGAAGACAGGGCGAGCTTTTGCCCTAGCAGCGGATGATCAGAAGTCAGAGCAGGAACCCAATGCGGATGTCATAACAGGTTCTATTTATGTGCATTCATATCCTGCTCTAGCGTTATTTGATTCTGGTGCATCACATAGCTTTATATCATCCAAGTTCATTTCTGCACACCACCTAATTACGGGACTTAGTAAGATGATATGTAGAGTCATGACCGGCGGTGGACCCATACCCATCACGGAGATCTATGACTATCCCCTAACTATAGCAGGCCACAAGTTCTTAGCACCCTTGCTAGTGATGTCCTTACCCAACTATGATGTAGTCCTAGGGATGGACTGGTTGAGTAAGCAGCATGCGCTGATAGACTGTCACAGAGGATGTGTAGTCTTCAGCCCACCTGGAGAACCGGAGTTTGAGATCTTTCGAGCTCCGAAAGTCATAGAGGATGTCACCTACGCCTCTATCACCGAAGAACCCGGACCTCCCCACCCTATCATAGCGGAATTCATGGATGTTTTCCCGGATAGTCTTCTAGGATTGCCCCCGGATCGAGGTGTGGAATTCACCATCGATCTAGTTCCCGGCTCTTTCCCTATTTCTAAGGGATGCTACAGAGTCAACCCTAAGGAGGCCAAAGAGATGAAGGACCAGATCAATGAACTGAAGGCCCTTGGATTTATCAGAGATGGAGCTTCACCCTGGGGAGCACCAGTTTTGTTTGTGCCAAAGAAGGACGGAAGCGTGCGGATGTGCATCGATTACCGGGCGTTGAACAACCTCACCATCAAGAACAAGTACCCTCTGCCCCGGATCGATGACCTGTTTGATCAGCTAAGTGGAGCCAAGGTGTTTTCGAAGATTGATCTCAGATCAGGCTACCACAAAATCAGAGTCAGGAAGGAAGATATCCCGAAGACGGCGTTCAATACCAAGTATGGGCAGTTTGAATTCTTGGTCATGCCGTTTGGACTAACGAATGCTCCTGCGGTATTCATGAACCTCATGAACAAGGTTTTCCATGAATACCTGGATCAGTTTGTGGTTGTCTTCATCGATGACATACTGATCTACTCCAAGACGGAGGAAGAACATGAAGAGCATCTGAGGAAAGTACTGGGAACCTTGAGGAAGGAGAAGCTCTATGGTAAGCTATCCAAATGTGAATTTTTCTTAGACAAAGTGGAATTTTTGGGCCATGTTGTCATAGGAGAAGGAATCTCGGTGGATCCAAGGAAGATAGCTGCCATTGAGAAGTGGACAACACCAAGTTCAGTTGCGGAGATCAGAAGTTTCCTGGGTTTAGCTGGCTACTACCGGAAGTTTGTGAAGGACTTTGCCAGGATTGCTGAGCCAATGACGACGCTCACCCGGAAGAATGAAGAGTTCGTGTGGACTGAAGCTTGCCAGGCGGTATTTGAGGAACTGAAGAAGAGGCTTACAATGGCACCGATACTTGCGCTACCCGCGGGTACCGGTGGATTCTCAATCTACAGCGATGCATCTGGAAAAGGACTGGGTTGCGTTCTTCAACAACACGGGAAAGTGATTGCTTATGCATCTAGGCAATTACGGACCCATGAGAAGAACTATCCCACACATGACTTGGAGCTGGCAGCAGTTATATTTGCACTGAAGCTGTGGAAGCACTACCTCTATGGAGAGCGAGTGGAAATATTTACAAACCATAAAAGTCTGAAATATGTTTTCACTCAGAAGGAGCTGAACATGCGTCAAAGATGATGGCTGGAGCTGATGAAGGATTTCGACATCAACTTGCAGTACCATCCGGGTAAGGCTAATGTGGTTGCAGATGCACTTAGTCTCTACCGAATGGCAATGTTCTTAACTAAGGAGCGACATCTACTGGAGGACATGGAAAAGTTGGGATTGGAGATAGTGCTGCCTGAAGAGGAAATGAAGAAACTGGGGCTAGAAGCTGTTATTCCAGGAGCTGATTCATCGTTGATGCTGATGCAAGTGCGCTCGAGTCTGATGGACAAGATCAAGGAGACCCAATTCCAAGACGAGACGCTTTGCAAACTTAGAGATCAGGTGCTGGCAGGAACACTTGAAGGATTCTCAATCGCCAGCGACGGAGCACTGAAGAATGGTACGAGGCTTTGCGTACCAACTGGCGAACTGAGGAACGAGCTGATGCAAGAAGCGCACCAGTCGCAGTATTCCATACACCCTGGAGCTAACAAGATGTACCGGGATATGCGGACTATAGTATGGTGGTACGGAATGAAGAAGGACGTATCTAGGTTTGTGGCTAGATGTTTAATTTGTCAGCAAGTTAAAGCTAGCAGACAGAGACCAGCAGGATTGTTGCAGCCGCTTGATATTCCAGAGTGGAAATGGAAACACATAACCATAGACTTTGTGTCGGGACTGCCTCGATCCCAAGGAGGGAAGGATGCCATTTGGGTTATAGTGGACCGACTAACGAAGTCAGCTCACTTTATCCCCTTCAAGGTTTGCCTATCCACCGAGAAGTTGGCAGCACTGTACATGCGGCATATCTACCGGATTCATGGGGTTCCAGTAAGTATTGTGTCTGACAGAGATACCAGGTTTACCTCTCACTTTTGGAAGAGTTTGCATGACAGCTTGGGAACCAAACTGAAGTTCAGCACCGCCTATCATCCCCAGACGGACGGACAATCGGAGAGGACTATCCAGACGCTAGAAGATATGCTGAGATCTTGCGTGCTGGAATTTGGAGGGTCTTGGGAAGACCATTTACACTTGGTAGAATTCTCCTACAACAACAGCTACCAAGCTAGCATCGGAATGACACCGTTCGAGGCACTCTATGGACGTCGTTGCCGCACCCCTCTTGCTTGGGACGACGTAGGAGAAAGAGTGATGCTCGGACCTGAGATGGTAACGGATGCAACAGAGAAGGTGAAGATGATTCGGGACAAGCTCAGAATTGCTCAGGACAGGCAGAAACATTGGGCTGATAGCAATCGTCGACCGTTGGAGTTTAAGGCAGGAGACAAAGTGTTCGTGAAGATCTCACCTACCAGAGGTACCATCCGTTTTGGCAGAGCAGGAAAGTTGAGCCCCAGGTATATTGGTCCTTTTGAAGTGTTGCGCAGAATTGGAGAAGTAGCTTATCGGGTGGCTCTACCCCCAAGTCTCGAAGGCGTCCACAACGTCTTCCATGTCTCGCAGCTGAGACACTACATTCCAGACCCGAGCCACATCTTGGACCATTCAGAGCTGGAAATTGGACCCAGCCTGACAGTGCCAGAGAAGCCAGTGGCAATTTTGGACAGAGGTGAGAAGAAGACAAGGAACTCGGTGACGCCAATTATCAGAGTGATGTGGCGGCACAACTCCCCAGGCGAGTCTACCTGGGAGCGAGAAGACCAGATGCGGGAACAGTACCCATATTTGTTTGAGACCTGAGGTAATTCCTAACCCTACTCCTTTAATTTCGAGGACGAAATTTTCTAAGGAGGGAAGATTGTGAAACCCATATTTTTGTGATTAATTATTATTAACGTTTAGTATTATTTCTATTATTATTATTAATATTATTACATCTTTTGAGTGTTAAAAAGTTTTTCAAAATTAATAACCAGGATTTTTGAGTCCAGACCCAGGCCTGAGCCAAACCCAATTCTTTTCCCTCTCTTTCTTAAATCTGATTTTTGACTTGGTTGTTATTTAAAAAATAAAAATAAAATAATAATACACGTTTAGCTGGTCCCGTAGGACCAGCACCCATGAATTGACCCTCCTCCACACGTTCATGGTCAACCATTTCCATTTTACTCTCCCCCAACTTCTCTTTACCACACACGTTCACAACCACTCTTCCTTAATAACATTTTTTCCTCACGATCTCTCATTCCTCACAGAACACTCAATTTCCCATTCTCTTCTCTGGAGAACTCTCCCATCACTCACTCATCTCTCCCTCTCTTCAACTCTACTCTACTTCCCCCATTTCTCTCTTACAACTTCACAGAGAGTGACCTTCACCAAACCCCCAAGCCCAAACCCCTCTCCTCCGGCGAACCGCGTCAGCCCAGCTCCGTGCGACAGCGTCCCCGCGACCTCCCTAGGGCCGACCGCCCCTGCGATTCCGCCTCTGGCCGCGCGAGCCCCCGCGCCAGCCCCTCTTCGCCGGCCCATCCGGCCAGTGCCGTGCCGACCCGCGCCCCTCCGGGCCAGAACCCCTCGAGCCCCGATTGGCCGATCTCTTTGGCCAGCACCCCTGTCGTGCCCTAGCTTCTGATTACTTCGGCATTCTTCGGCGACGTTGCTATTACAGCGCTGTTTCGGGAATACGTTCGCTGATTTGGAGCTTACTTTCTTTCTATTATTCATCTGAAAGCTCTAGCCGAGCAATCCGAGGTATAACCCCTGTCCCGCTCATTTTATCTTAGTCGATGATGAGAAATGGTCCCCGATTCCCTTTGGGAATTCGGTTTTAGCGACGTCGTAATTTTCCGGAACTTTCGGAAAGGTCCTGTGAATTAATTTGGATTCCCGGAATATTTCGGGAATGGATTTTTGGTATGTGTTAGCTTTCCGGATTTTTCCGGAAACGTTCTGTGATTTGTGGTTTTGGAATCGGACTTCCGAAATCATTTCGGGTTGTCCCGATTACTCTGTGGATTGGTTGTGGATTTTATACATATATAAATGCGGATTTTTCCCTGGTTTGGGACTTGCAGGAATTATCGGCGCCAATTTCCCAGTTTTTGGGTTGACCAAAAATAGAGGAGATGCTGCCCGATTTTTCCGTAAATCCTGAATTATTTTCAAAATGAATTTAAAATGATTTTCGGAATTTATTCGATATTTTCGGGTGACGACCGTATCGGTCAATGGACCCGGCTAAGTACAAACGATACCGGCCCCGCCCGGACGTTGAGGCAATTAGCCAGAAATGTGGATCAGACCATATCTGAGACTTATAATTTACCTTTATTTTTATATTTAATTTCTGTTTATATTTATGTAATATTTCAGTTTAGGACTAACGGCGGTTTATCTTATTTCAATTTATGTAAATAAATTGTAATGGGCATAAGCCCAGCTGGCTGTGGTCTGTAACTGTAATAGCTTAGATTTTCTTGTCTTTTCTGGTTTTGCTAGTTTTATTATTTAACGATTAAATTGACTAAAAAGTATTTACGTATAAAATTAATTAATATTTTCTCACCTAAGATTGATAAGTTATTAGTAATTAAAAAGTTACGTATTTCTCACTAAATAAGAAAATTAGCTTTATATTTATATTACCAAGTTTTCCTAAAATAACCTGGCAGCAACGATGTTTCCGAGTTCAAAGTTAAAACGATCTTTTTCCTCGTATTAAATCAACGCACAATAATCGTATTTTTGTGTTTTGTTAAATAAGAATTAAAATTGGATTAGGACACAAATAGAGATTTCAACTAACGTAGCTAGATTGGTAACCCTGGATTCTGAGCCAATTTCTCGAATGTAGGAATTCGAGGACAATTCTGAATTTCCATCTCGAAGTCTACATCCTCTCCAGTCAAATCCATTTTGAGGCAAGTATAGTTTATGTTAGTTACAGTTAATTATTTAATCGTTTTACTGCAAGTTTAAACCACGATGCAAACACGAAACTCTCTGTGAGAGCACTGTAACTATTGGGGACTGAAGGAATAGTGTAATGAGTATGACCATACTGTAACAAATTCCCATATCCATTACTGTAACAAACCCAAGCCGGTCATATCTCATTGCCTGTTCAAATCACACTGTTTTACTGCTGAAAACTGTTCATATTTAAACTGTTTAGATTTGCATGATTCTATTATTTAGTTTAACTGTTTAATTAGCATGAATTGTACTTTGCTCCCTCCTGACTGGAGACAACATTTTTAGGTAACACTGAGGACGATGAGCTATACTATAATAGCTACTATGACCCGGTTCTCTACCCTGCGACGATACCGGAGTCGTCTTTGGAGGACGCTGATCCGGACTCCGTTGAGCCAGATGTTTAGATAGCATTTCCCTTCCCTGCATTTCCTTTATTTTGATTGTAGTTTATTTACAGCATTTCATTTTCAAGTTGTACTCCTGAATATTTTATTTCAAATAAAGTTTCAATTTCCGAATATTACAGTTGTGACAAATGTACTTGTGTTGTTGTGAACACCTGCAATGGAACAGCTTACTGCCGCCGTCTCATCAACGGTGCAGGCTGGGCATGATCCGATTCGACCCAAGTATTTGGGGACCGGGTCGTGACAGGTATCGTGGCAGTCGTGGTTGCAAAAGTGTGTTGCTTTGTCGACGACAGAGGCAGAGTACATTACGGCGACGGAGGCTTGCAAGGAGTTTGCTGTGGATGAAAAACTGTTACATGAGATGGGGCTGAAGTAAGAGCAGTATACTTTGCTTTGCGACAGTCAGAGTTCTATCCACCTTGTGAAGAATTAGACGTTTCATAGCCGGTCTAAGCACATCGAGACTCGGTATCACTGGATACGGGATGTGATTGAGAAGAAGGATGCGATGCTTGAGAAGGTTCATACTGATGACAATGGAGCGGACATGCTCACGAAGGTTCTACCAAGGGGGAAGTTTGAGTACTGCAGGCGGATCGTCGGGATGACGAGTTCCTCCACCTAGTTGTGAATGGGGAGATTTGTTGGAGTGGGTGGGGTTCCCAACCTATGTGGAGAATATTTCGGAGTGCGACGAGCGCCATCCGTGTATCGGAGAAGCTCGGGAGTGCATGGATCATATTTTGGAACATATATGGTAAAAAAATATATGATTGGATTTTCATATTTACTTTGATCATATATTTATGCTTGGATCTTTCATATAGTAGCTTTCCATATAATTGGACTTCCAATTATAGCAAGTCAATTATGATTGGATTTCATTAAATATATGATTGATGCATATTGGAAGTTTTTATATATATATTGACCTTCCATGTATGGGTTACCAAGGGCTTATAAAAGGGTGATGCATGCTAGTTGAAAAATCATCTAAAAAACAAGAGTGCTTTACAATCTTTGAGAGAGAGAGGGTATTAAGGACTATTGTGAAGGAGATATTGCTTCAAATAATTTTTCGGCATCTCTTGTTCTTCGGAGTCCGCAATCAAAAAAAATTTTTCTTTCAAGTGAGTTGTGGTGATCCGTGTTGGATCGGGAGGAGCTTGTAGAGGGTGTATTCTCTTTAATCCATTAGTGGAGGTTTTTTAGGGTTGGACTCCGATCGTCCCGTGGTTTTTTCCACAAGGATTTTTCACGTCAAAATTCTGTGTCTGCGATTGTGTTTGGCATTTTTTGTTTGTGTGTTTTTGTTCGGTTCTCTCGCTGAACTTTCTGCTTTGGGAAAACGGTTTTCGCGCTTCGTTTCCAACACGAATCTCCAAGGTACGTAGTTTAAATTCTAAGGCATGAGGTGGTATTTGCCATCAAATACTTGTTTAAATCAAATGCCGCTATTTAAACAAGTATTTGATGGAGACATTTTAATTAGTTCTTGGGGTCGAAAGTCCTTATAATTACTTGTGATGGCTACCGGCAAACAAACGAGACATAAGATTTTAAGTTTGATAGTGCATTGCATATGCGCCAATTTGTTGCGTCCACTCCATGTTAATATCATGTGAGATGGACTTAACAACTTTATAATTAATGATGCAAATGCTCTAGCCAGCTTAGGAATTAGATGATATGAATTTTTGTCGGTTTCAAACCATTTTATTTGAATGACAACTTAAACATGGAGGTGAGAATTAAAAACAGTAGAAAGTATAGCCACTTTCAATGGAATCACACTCAGAAATAATAAAATGACATTTTCTGTTGCAATAAAATGTTATATCACAATTACTTACAATGGAGTTGTAAGAGAGATACAAACACTGAAATTGTCTACACTAACAGTCAGTTGCAATAACAATGACAGTTTCAAACAAATTTTAATACACTCTCACCTATTCAAACATGTGAACAGTGTTGGATCTGTGTTTGTAAGTAGTTTGCGCATCTATGGTTGAAAACTTTATTTTCTCCGTATGCACACTAGAAGCAGCGAAAAGAAAACTTACTTTTCTATTTTAATCTTATATTTTCGGTCGATACAATTTGATACCGACCGCTATTGATATTGGCCGATTCCAACTTTTCCAATCAATTTGATAAAAAAAAAATGGAAAATTTTATCAAATGTCCAAAAACCGCAAAAGTTTTATGAAAAATCCACCGCAAAATAACACTTTATCGCATGCCCAGAATTAGCGAAAAATATATAGAAGGGTGCGGAATGACCTTTTTGCCCTTCTAATTTATTGAAAATACCCACGAAATCTACTCTTAAAAAAACATTTCGATTCTTCCCCTTCTTCCATACGCTGCTCACTTTCAAATCTAGGTTTTCTCCTCCAAAATCTTCAAACCTTACTTCAAAAACTCGTCAGTGACTCTCCATTCGCAATCTTCACACCATGTCGTCATCATCAGTTCCACTTCATTATCATCATCAGCATCAACTGGAACCCCAGTTAGAGAAGAGAGAGCTGATGAGAATTAAGAGAGTTGCACATAAGCCAAAAGATGGTAAAATGCAGGAGAATGGTCATTTTCCGTTGTAAAATCACGGAAAATGACATTATCCGTTGTAAAATGACGGAGAATAGTCATTATTCGTATTAAAATAGTGGAGAATGGCCATTCTTCGTGTTAAAATCACAGAAAATGGCCATTTTTCGTGTTAAAATGCAGGGAAATGACCATTCTTCGTGATTCTACAACGAGGAATGGCCATTTTCCGTGATTTTAACACATAGAATTATTCTCCGTGATTTTACAACGGGAAATGGCCATTCTCCGTGTTAAAATCACGGGGAATGGTCATTCCCCGTTCTAGAATCATGGAGAATGATAATTCTCCATGTTAAAATCACGAAGAATGGCCATTCTCGTGTTAACATGCAGGAGAATAGTTATTCTCAGTGTTAAAATCACGGAGAATGGCCATTCTTCGTTGTAAAATTACGTAGAATGGCCACTCCCCGTGTTAGAATGCAGGAGAATGACCATTCTCCGTGTTAAGACCATAAGGAATGATCATTTTCCGTTGTAAAATTACGTAAAATGGTCATTCCCCGTGTTAAAACTACGGAGAATGGGCATTTCCGTGTTAATATGCAGAAGAATAGTCATTCTACATTTAAAATCACGGAGAATGGCCATTCTCGTATTAACATTATGGAGAATGGTCATTCTTCATGTTAAAATCACAGAGAATGGCCATTTTCCGTGTTAAAATGCAGGGGAATGACCATTCTTCGTGATTCTACAACGAGGAATGGCTATTTCCCGTGATTTTAACACAGAATTATTCTCCGTGATTTTACAACGGGAAATGGCCATTTTCCGTGTTAAAATCACGGGGAATGGTCATTCCCGTGATAGAATCATGGAGAATGATAATTCTCCATGTTAAAATCACGAAGAATGGTCATTCTCGTGTTAACATGCAGGTGAATAGTCATTCTCAGTGTTAAAATCACGAAGAATGACCATTCTCCGTTGTAAAATCACGTAGAATGGCCACTCCCCGTGTTAGAATGCAGGAGAATGATCATTCTTCGTGTTAAAACCATAAGGAATGATCATTTTCCGTTGTAAAATTACGTAAAATGGTCATTCCCCGTGTTAAAACTACGGAGAATGGGCATTTCCGTGTTAACATGCAGGAGAATAGTCATTCTCTGTGTTAAAATCACGGAGAATGGCCATTCTCCGTGTTAAAATCACGGAGAATGACCATTCTCGTATTAACATGCAGGAAAATAGTCATTCTCCGTGTTAAAATCATGAAGAATGATCATTCTCTGTTGTAAAGTCATGTAGAATGGTCATTTCCCGTGATGATGATGAGCGATGATTGGAGTTCGACTGAAGAAAAACACAGTGAACTACGAACGATCTTTGCGATCTCTGTTGAAGATGAGAGCAATAGAATTCAGATATCTCGTGAAGAAGAAGAAGACGAAAATTGCAATCCAAATATGAGTTTGCGAATTCAAATACATATATATGTCCAAATTTGCGCGAATGGGTAGTTATGGTATTATCAAAATGACAATTTTGTAAATACAGAGCATCTAAAGGGAATCTTGGGATATTTAACGTAAAAATACATAATTTTGGGTATTTCATAAAACCCACCATGCGGGTGGGTTTTTCATAAACACCTACCCCAAAAGTGGGTATTTCAGCAATTTTCAGAAGAAAAAAAATTTAACAAGAAGACCAATCATGAAGGGTGTAAAAGCATATCACGAAAGTAAAATCATGTAAATATATATAATAAATTTTTTATTGTCGGTAAACAAATCAAACATTTAATTTCAAAACTACTAAAAACACAAAAATATTTAAAATTGTACCTATATATAAATTTTTTTGGGTAAATTGTAAAAAATTCCTCGTTAGATTGTCACCTTTTGCATAGAAAGACATATTAGCCCAAATTAGCAAATAAAGACCCCCGCAATATACGACTTGTTCAAAATGGTCCATACCGTCTGATAGACGTTAGAAATGGCCGTTAATGACGGTTCTTAAAATAATAATAATACCTAAACTACCCTCCTCCCTTCCTTACCAGCCCCCCTTTCCTACCAGCCTCTCCCTCCCTTTCCCTCCGTCGGCCAGCTCCCCGCCCCTCCTCCTCCAACCCGCCGCCCCCTCCTCCCCCCCCCCCCCCCCCCCCCCCCTCCCCCCTGTCTCCTCCCTGCCCCCTCCTCCTCCCCGCCCCCTCCTCCTCGCTTCCCACCACCGGAGAGGGGGGGAGGGTAAAATGGTCATCGGAGTTCCAACTTAACACCAGTTAACAGAAAGTGGGTCATTTGAGCATAATTGAAACGTAATGGATTGTTCAAAGCAAGAAGTCTTTAATTGCATTTTTCGTAGATCTAAGGGAGTTTTTTGCAATTTATCCAACTTTTTTTTCTTCTACATTTTAAATAATTTATTATTAATTATTTGATTCTGGACATAAGTAAATTCCCATACTTATAGGAAGATACTTATATGAAGGGTCGATACTTATACTGATAACCTTGGTACAGAGTTGATTCTTGTAAATTTGGGCAGGAAAAAAAGTGCCGGACAAATTCTTTTGCAATAATAGTGCAATTATTACTGTAGAGCCTAGTACTGAGTACTGACTTGCAAGACTTATTTATGACATAAGAACTCTCAACCTAAACACTTCAGTTCACCATAACTTCCTTAGCCTTAAATAATACTAGAGAATGAAATTTTTCCTGTTGCATGCAGAAGAAGACTATAGCTTGATGTTCCTGCATTTATTTTGGCTAGAAGAAGGAATTTAATGGGTGATGTAGAGATCCCTACATAAACACTATTAATAGCTATTAGTATATTCCCTTTCGCAAGCTTCTTACTCTGACCTCCTCCCTTTCATTTAAACCCACACTCCATCTTCTTTTCTAGAACTATTGAAAAACTTTGATACAAATGAGGTATCAAAACCTTCTGTATCAGAGTTTTCTCCGTTTCAAACTAGTATCAGTTTGGTTTTCTTTTGAAATGAAATTTTATCTTAACGTCAAACATAACCTTTGATACAAATGAGGTATAAAAAATTATTGTGTTTGATTGTCTTGAAGTAGTAGAGTAAATTAAAAAACTGATGGTTTCCAAAAAAAAAATTTCATACTTTGAAAGGAGTGCAGATTGAGGAAGAACAATAATGCATAGTAGTTATATATTAAAAAAATTGGGCAACGAGAAATATAAGAACTTGCGATATTCTCCAATTTTTTTTTCGTTTATGAATTTTATCCTCTCTAACCCTCTTAATGATTCGAATCCCTTATTACATATATACTGATCGTAAGAGAGTTGGCCTCTCCTTAGAACTTGGTTTAGAACTTGGTTAGGATTTCTATTTGTCACTTGTAAGACCCCCCAAAAAAACATTCTTATAAAATTTATAATTTATGATTAATAATAATCTTCTTTAATTTATAACGAATTATCAATTTCTAAGTGAGTTATAGTAATCCTACTTAAAATTGTTATTATTTTTCATTGTCTACATCTTATTGGTAACATGTATATATAATGGTACATCTCACTCAGTTGAATGTGTACTCTTGTCCATTAGAACCTAAAAAATGACATGAAGAGTTACTTTGGGTTCCGATTGTACCTTGTAAACAATATTTCATAGTTTTTTCCCATGTAATTGAGTGTTAGGGAAGTCATGTGTTCTAGGTCTCGTTTGGTTCGCGAAATTTTCGTGGTGGGAAAGGAGAGTGATTAGTTTACTATGTTATGTTCGGATGCCAAAGGAATTGAGAATGAAAGAAAAGTGATTTCCAATGGAAGAAAAATTAGGGAGGAAAGTGAATCAATTTTCCGTCCATCCAAACAATGAGTCACTTTTCCACATTGAAGTATTCACTTTCATTTTCAAATTCTTTGACATTTTCAAACATCGGAAAGAAAAATTAATAGGAATCTTAGTTTCCCAAAAAAAAAAATGCCAAAATATTGATTTCCTTTCCCTTCAATTCTGCGAACCAAACCAAACGAGGCCTAAAGGCATAATAAGGTTCCCTAGAAAATATTTTTTCTTATGATAATTAACCACATGTAGGTGCTCAATAATGAAAGATGGAGCAAAGTAAATTTCTACCTAATATATATTTTTTAAATTTCGTGACATGCATTTGCCTCGTTTTTCACTCAATATCCCAGATTTCTTGCACCTACTCTACACTACAACCCATGTAATTAATGTGCTAACGAAGCACAATACTTCATCCAATTCGACACTTTTGGTTCATGTGCCTCCAGATTTTGATTCAACATAGCTTAATTCTTACTAAAGCATATGTTGCTGGCCCAGCTACTTGTATATTATATACTTAACTCCTAATTTAGGAATTAGGACCTAACACAAGTAGATACGACTTGATAACAATGAATCATGACAATTGACATGAGAACAGCTATATGTATGACTGAAATTGGAGGCTCCAGATCTCTACAAACATATCATGTGCATTGGTGTTCTATGGTTTAATTAGAGAATATATATATATACAGTTCATATATACTAGAAAGTTTGCCATGCAACAGTACTATATATAATAACCACTATATATAATAACAACAAATATATATTTAGTGGTGAGAGAAGCTTCTAATACATAAATAAAAATTCAAACTTGACTTCATTTGTTGGCTTTATTCATTTAATATATAGACAAAGTCTAAAAATTAAAGTGCATGTTACTCAGTGTACACATTCTAGATATTCTTATTCAATTATGCAATTTGGCTCCCAAAAAATTTGGGTGATGCCATCTCCCATTATGTGGCATATATGACATGGCAACTGATATGGCAGCTGACATATCATATTTTAACCCAAAAAATTAATTACCCAATTTTTTTATTGTTAATGTTAATGTTAATGTTAATGCTAATTTTAATTTTAATTTAAATTAAATTAATTTTAATGTTAATGTTAATTAATTTTAATTTTAATTTTAATATTAATATTCATGTTAATTTGATATTAATATTAATTTTAATGTTAATGTCAATGCTAATTTTTAATTTAATGTCAATGCTAAAATTAATATTAATTTTAATGTTTAATATTTAATTTTGTCATGTCAACTGCCATGTCATCAGCCATGTCATATGCCACATAATGGGAGATGATGTCACCCAATTTTTTTGGGAGCCAAATAGCATTTTTCATTCTTATTTTCGGATTTTCTCTGTATAGTAATAGGTCAAGTTGGATTTCATAACAAATAAAAATAATCAATGGTTGATATTAACCACTTAGAGCTGTCCATGTATGTAGAACAATGAAAAATAAAATATTCAGCAAGATTATTATCCAAAAATCCTAGAGTAACTCATGAGTTACTCATTTTTAAAACTCATCAATAAAAAAATTATTGGTGCATCTTATTTCTAATTTTTTAAGGACCTAAACAAAAAAAAAATCAAGAAACTAAATAGAAAAATAAATCCACGTGACTCTTAACCATGTTGCGAGTTCTTATTTTGAGTTTTAACTGATTATTATCATGTCCATGCATGTTTAACGCTACTCAAAATTTCATTAATGGTTTTAAAGAAAAAAAAAACAAAAACAGGATCAACTTCCAAAAGTAATTTTTTAATGTCTTTAAAAGTAATTGCCTTGAACTTAAAGTCGATTTTCAAAATAATAAATAATAAAATAATTATTACCGAATATCTTTTAGACTGCTTAGAAAATATAAACAATAGTTACAATATTCCAAGTCAAGTGTTAAACCAGTTTTATGAAAATAAACAGTGTGAATAGATTTAAGGTACTGAAGCAATTACAAGTACATACATTATACATATAATTAAAAATACGTATAATAATGTGCTGTTTTTCTTATTTATTTTTTGGTAGTATTTTTCCTGCCATTCCATTTCCCACCATGCATTTTCTGTACAGTACGAGAAACTAGGCAAAAATCTTAGCTCTAGAGGTGCCAAGTCAAAAAAAATCTAGAAACTACATAAAAGTGAAAGGAAACTAATTTTGTAGAAATAAGAGTAGCTAGTAGTTTCAGCATGAACTATTTGAAAAAAAGATGGTGCAAATAAATTTGAGAGCCTGTGATGAAAAGTTGACACCATTTATAACAAGTTCCAAGTTGTAGATTGTTGAATTTAATTTGAATTCGTTGATGCTGATCAATTTAAGTAGCTTACACATGACATGACATGAGAAACAGTCAGAAAGCACTCATATCCGTCAGAGTTATCAAGCTTATCAATCCACACTCCCAACCCAATAGTGGTGGTGGTGGGAAATCCTTGTTGTGGCAGGCTGCATGCCAGAAAGAAAGATAGATATTTATCATTAGACTTTTGATCATTCACTCTCTCTTCTTTTTTATCAGTGCTCAGTGTGCAGTTTTCACACGACGCTGCTGCTGCTGCTGCTGCTGCAGTGCTCTCTGAGTAGAGACCAACTGTGTATGCACAGCCAATAGCTTGTTATGATGAACACCCTCATTGTTCATACATACATGGTGGAAAACAAAGTTAAAGAATATATCAAAAGTCCCGCATGATAAATCCTGCCAAAGTTCCATTTTCGTGCAGATCGGATCGGAGGCTCCACGTGGGATCAACACACGTCCGCTCGATCCAACGGTCGAGAACGATAAAACTCCAACAGACTCACGATCTCGACATATATATATGTATATATAGAATCAGGTAAATTATTTCTGGCATCGCTCCCACTGAAATTCGAACTCATGACCACTCGGACCGCATTCATCTCCCTTAACCACTAGACTAGAGGTCATATATATATATATATATATATATATATATATATATGCAAATGACCTCTAGTCTAGTGGTTAAGGGAGATGCATGCGGTCCGAGTAGTCAGAAGATCGATTTCTCGTGGGAACGTTCGCCACAATTACCTTCTTTCAAAAGTGTATATATATATATATATATATATATATATAGGTAGATGAAAAACTTGAAATTCAATTTGTTCTGTAGGTTGAACTATTATTTCGAGTGATCGTTCATTTGTTTATTATAAATGAAACTAGTGAACTTATAAAGTCTATATTTTTGGATAATTATAACTTGAATGCGTATATATAATTTCTATTGTTTAAAGGACTTGTTTTGTTGTTGTGAAGGTAAAATACTATGTCAATAATTTATTTTATTTCATAAGAGTGTAATGATAAATGATAGGAAACAAGTTACAATCAAAGAAGAAGATAACTCCCAGAACACAACAAAGGATAGAAAAAGGAAGTGAGAGACTTCAACTATATTAAAGAGCTAGGGTAAAAAAATTGCATTTGGAGCACTTGTAACTATTGTATGTGGTCTGTGGGTGTGTACTCAGTTTAGTACACCGGAGGGTCCCGTGAGAATGAACACGATTCGAATTTCCTCTTGATGTTGTTCGTCGGTCCGGAGAGAAGGACACCTAAACAAACACTACTGTAAGTAGTTTTTGGGTCAATTTAGCCACAAAGACAAGTTTTTTCTTCTTCTAAATAATTGAAATTATTAAGAATTATTGTATTTCAAAATCAGAAATAATAATAACTTTTGGAAAACATATAATCATTTTCTTCCAAAAGTTATAAAAAAAACAAAAATAATAATTAATGAAATAGTTTATAAAAATATAAAGGGTAAAGTGCAAAAAACCCCTCCTTAAATTGCTTCGTTCGCAAAATAAGACCTTTTAGAAAACTTAAGCAGTTTGCCCCTCCAAAAAAACCTGTTTTGTTTACATTGGCCCTTATCCGTTAAATGGCTGTTAACTTTCAAAAAAAAAAAAAAAAAAAAACCTAAACTACCCCTCCCCACCTTCCCTACCAGCATCACCCCCCCCACAGCCCCCCCCCCCAACCCCCCCCCCCCCTCCTCCTCCCTCGCCGGCGGCGCACCCCCCCCCCCCCCCTCCTCCTCCGCCGGCGAGTGACCCCCCCTCCCCCCCTCCTCCTCCGTCGGCGAGTGACCCCCCCGACCCCCACCCCCCTCCTCCGCCGGTAAGCGTCAGCCCCCCTCCTCTGCCGGCGAGCTCCAGCCCCCCCTCCTCCTCCGCCGGCGAGCGACCCTCCCTCCTTCGCCGGCGAGCGCCGGCCCCACCACCGGAGAGAGAGGGGGGGGGGGAGAGGGGAGGGAGGGGCAAAATCGTCTTTTTATTTGATTTTTAACGAAATTTAACAGCGAAGGGCGGGGGGGGGGGGGGCGGGGGGGGGGGGGGGTGATTTGAGCATTTTCGTAACTAATTGTCTTTTTTCAATCAGCGAGTCTTTAATTGCATTTTCGTAAATCTAAGGAGGAGTTTTTTGCACTTTACCCAAATATAAACTATAAAATAACTTATTTATTGGTTTTAAAAAATGAGACATTAGCATCCCAAATAAATTGTGACAAATTCTAACTTTGCATCATACAAACATAATATCAGAATACACTACCTAAGTGTTTGATTGAATGTAAATATAACTTTTACAGTATTTGTTATAACCTTTTTAATCAATTTTAGTATTTATTTTATTTTAAATGGTGTTACTTATGCAACAAAATTGTAATGGTCATTATAATTTCAGTAATACATGTTATAGGGAAAATAACTAGAACAATGTTAGGAAAACACCAAAATCTGACCATATTTGGCTGACTGTGTAATGTGACAACCTATGTGTTGATCATGAGCATAAATATGTATGAGACCACCGCATTAGTGCTACAAAATAATTCATATGAAGGTTTAATTTAGAAGAATTGTAGGGGAGGGATTTTTTTTTTTAAATAATAGAGGGAGGGTTGGGGCATTAACAAAGTTGTCGCGTCTTTAGTTTTCCAAAGTTGGCCAACTCTATTCTGCATTATATATTTGGGTGCTGCTATTAGCACTCCTAAAATGTCATTCGACACTCCTTTTTAATTTTTTAAGATTCGAATTCCAAATCTACTCCTGCACTAAATATGATATTAATTTGTGTATGCATGTAGGGAGGAGTGTAGGATGACATTTTAGGAGTGTCAATAATGTTAATGCGGGACAGATTTGGAATTTGAATCTTAAAAACTTAAAGAGGAGTGACGAATGACATTTTAGGAGTGTTAATAGCAGCACCCATATATTTATATACAATAAAAGTGATTGGCTACAGGGGTGTGGGTGATGTTGGGGGGAGGGGGGGGGGAGCTCTAATTGAGATTGGATTGGGGTGTGATGGTAGTATCTATAATTAAATAGTCAATTTGGGGGAGAGACAGAGACATAGAAGAGAAAAAAGAAAGAGAAGAGAAGGAGCAGGAAGAAAAAAAAATGGAGAAGAAAGGAAGTAGCATAAGAAGGAGGGAGAGCATGTTAGTTTAATTTTTTATTTAATTGTTTTATTACTCTATAAGATTAAACCCTAACCCTAATCCTAGTACCATGATCTTAACTCTAATCCCACTACTAAAATCTGCTCATATAGCGACGTATATTAGCGACGGATGCTTGTGGCGTCGCCAAACATTGAATATAGCGACGCCACGAAGGAAACGTCGTAAAACGTCGCTGACTAGCGACGTTCTGCGACAGAAGACTAAAAACGTCGCTGAATAGCGACGTTTTGTGACGTAACTTACTTAACGTCGCCATTTTGGCGACGTTTAGCGACGGCTAATAAGGACGTCGCTAACTCTTTTATAATTAGGGCAGAGAGTTCAGTCGAACGAAAATTTTCGAACGAAAATTTTTGTCCCCCCTCCCCGATTTCCTCCTCCGGCGAATCCCTCCCCCCCCCCCCCCCCCCCCCGACGACTCCACCGTCCCCCCTCCCCCCCGACGAGTCCCCCCCTCTCCCCGACGACTTCCCTCCTTCTCCACCGGCGAATCCCTCTCCCCGACGACTTCCCCCCTTCTCCACCGGCGAATCCCTCTCCCCGACGACCCCCCCTCCCGTCGAGCTCCTCCTCCTCGAGCTCAGGTAAACCCTAAGCTCCCCCTCCTCCTCCTCCTCCTCCTCCTCTCCCACGGACACACACACACACGGACACACACACGAACACACACACGGACACACGTACACACACAGACACATGGTTTTGTTAGATAGATCTGAGTTTTGTTCAGTCTTTAAGCCTTTTTAATGCATTTGTTTAGTTCCTCCTTGATCATTCATGTAAACCTTCATAGATGACCACTTCCCCTGTGTGCAGCTGCATACATACATCCCCATTTTGTGTTGCACTCTCTATTTTGTGCTGCTTTGCCTTGGCTTGGGCTTTGCTTAGCATCTACAACCCCCCTTGCAGCAGCAAGCAGGCAGCAGAAGAGTAGCAGCAACCAGTAGCAGTAGGCATGACCATTTCAAAGGTTGGGTTCATATCCTCCATCAGTCCATTTTACCCATGTATCAGCCCACATCATTATGTACTGTCCTGCACTTTATTTGCCCATGAATTCCTTCACTGCATACATTTTCTTCTGCCCAGTGTATCTCAGCCAGCCTTGAATACCCCCACCTTGGTCCTAGTACCTCCCTTGGTCCAACTGCAGCAGTGTGTAATATGTTGGGTGCCTATGTGGTCTGCATTAGAAATATACTGTGGTCTATGAGTTGAGGGTTAAAGTTAAGGTAATACTCCATGGGTGACCCTATAATCTATAGTATACATATGTATTGGGTTGTTGTTCTTGAGCTAATGTATGGGTAGATATTTAGGACTAAGAGTTTTCAGACTACATAGATGTGAGAGTTATATTGCATAATATGTTATCTATATGTTATTGGATATATATAGGCTATTATGGTTACATGAGGATGTGAGTTATAGGTTAGAGGTTGAATTGGGGCTGAGTTAGCCTTGAAGTCATGGGTTGAGAGTTGAGAGGTTGGAGTATGGAGTTAGGAGTGAATGTGAGGGATAAGTTTATATGTAAGGTATGAATTATATATATATATATGATGTTTTGAATACATGTGATTGGTAGTCCAAGTTATTATAGGATTTTGGTTTATAGCTTGTATATAGGCTCTTGTATATATAGTTTACCCAATTAGGATTGTTTCTAGGGTAACATATAAGGCTATGTTGGTTAGGCCTAATTAGACTTTAGTTGACTAGCCCAAGACCTAGAATGCCTTGGTATTGAACCTAATAGGCTATGTTTGACCAATAGTTGACTTTAGTCTAGATGAGGCTAACCTAGACTAGTTTGACCTTGTTTGACCAAACTAGACTAAGGTTGACCTAGTTTGACTGTTAGAGTTGACTAGAGTTGACCAAGTTTGACTTTGACCTAGATTGACCTAGAAATCATATAGATTGCATTGTATCCTTCATTTCTCTTGTATTTTGCATATCATGACCTGTATTGCTCTATTTAGGACTTTGTGGCTCAGATTCAGACACCTGATATTTATCCGTCTTAGAGCCTTGGTTTGGGATACCAAGTTGGGGTTAGAAATAGGATACTAGTTAGCTATTGGTATGTGTAGATATATATTAGATAGATAGTTGGATGGATAGGTGGATAGATGGATGGGGAGTAGAAGGTGAGCTGCTGCCCCCATTCCAGCAACAGCAGCAGCAAGAACAGCTGTTGTAGCAGCAGTTTACATCAGCAGTAGCACCCCCATGGCCCCCCACTTGTAGTGATTAGCACTAATGGGGGCAGGAGAGGTAATTATAGGAGTAATTAGATCTAGATCTAATTAGCACTTGGCTACAAGGCATATTCCAAGAATATTCTAGAGAATATTCCAAGTCTATTCTAAGGAATATAGCGACTCCTATCGTTTGAATTAACCACATCTTGGCTATTTGTTAAATAGATCGACCCTGAGCTCCCATGTTCAGTCGTGCCTTCAACATCATGTTCAAATGAAGGTGACAAGCAGATGACTATGAAAAAATGTCGTATTGAGCTTCATAAAGAAATGCAAGATTACTACATAGGAGGAAAGGTTTGGTAGGATTACGTCAAAGCACACGGCTTAGAAAATTATGACATATTTGTCTTCCGACACCGTGGTAACATGGTTGTCACATTAAGGGCCTTTGAGGAGGTGGCATGTTGTGAACAAATATATCCTTAGTTCTCCTACGTAATGTTAAAGTAAATCCGTAGAAGAACTATAAGGATATATTTTTTCATAACATGTCACCTTGTCAAAGACCCTTAATGTACCAACCATGTTACTACGGTGTCGGAAGACAAATATGTCATAATTTTCTAAGCCGTGTGCTTTGACGTAATCCTACCAAACCTTTTCTCCTATGTAGTAATCTTGCATTTCTTTATGAAGCTCAATACGGCATATTTTTCTATAGTCAGCTGCTTGTCACCTTCATTTGAACATGATGTTGAAGGCACGACTGAACATGGGAGCTCATGGTCGATCTATTTAACAAATAGCCAAGATGTGGTTATTTCACAGAAGCCATGAATTACCGGGAAAATAGGAAACATCTCGTACTCCTCCCGTGAAATCGTTACCGGGAAAATAGGAAACACTTAGCAAACACTTAGACGTTAGCAAACATTGTTAATTGGTGTGTCCATCTTTGCAGAATTATTTCCAAATGGAGCTGAATTACTACTTGCGGAATCGTTCATGGATGTACAATCGTCGTCCTGAAGATATGTGTGGTGTGCGGGATGAATACATAGCGGGAGTAGAGCAGTTCCTGCAGTTTGCTAAGGCGTTCCCTCAGTACATGGACGGCACCAAAATTAAGTGTCCGTGTGTGAAATGTCATAACGTGAAATATTATCCAGAAGTGGAAGTGACATATCATTTATACTCGAGGGGTTTCACGCCTAATTACTATCAGTGGACCGCACACGGAGAACTTGTGTCGTTAGCATCAGAGCCGGAGCCTTATGTTGAGCCGTATATGCATGCGGGACCTAATTTTGTTTCAGATAATCATGCATACGACGACGGGTGCGTGAACATGGTTTTCGACGCTGCTGGGCCCAGTTTTGTTCATGATGCAGCTGAGGAGGCACCGAATGTCGACGCTGCAAAGTTCATGGAGTTGCTGGAGAATGCAAGGACTCCATTGTATCCTGGTTGTGAGGATCATTCACCGTTGGAGGTGGTTACAAGACTTTTGAGCATTAAGTCAGATTTTAACATGTCGCAAGAATGCTACAACCGAGTGCTGGAGTTGATTATAGAGATCTTGCCGGCGGGTGCTAAGTTACCTAAAGACTTCTACCGGTCTAAGAGGATGGTGAGATCGCTCTGGATGGGATACGAGAAAATCGATTCTTGTCGCAATGGGTGCATGCTGTACTACAAAGACGACAAGGACGCAGATGTGTGCAGATTTTGTGGTGTTGATCGCTATAAGCCAACTAGTACAGGAAGGTCTACCGGTGCAAGAAGACCGACCGATTCAATGCACTACCTGCCTTTAACGCCGCGGTTGCAAAGATTATTTATGGTGAAAGAGACGGCCGAAAATATGAGTTGGCACATGCGAGAACAGATTGAAGGAGTGTTGGATCACCCATCCGATGGAGAAGCGTGGAAGCACTTTGATCGAGTGTATCCTGATTTTGCTTCAGATCCACGTAATGTCAGGTTGGGGCTATGTTCTGACGGTTTTACTCCTTTTGGTCTTTCGGGATCCCAGTATTCGTGCTGGCCTGTGATTGTCACTCCGTATAACCTACCGCCTTGGATGTGCATGAAGACCGAGTACATGTTTCTAACCGTTATAATTCCTGGTCCGAACAATCCCAAGAGGAACATTGATGTGCACTTACAGCCTCTGATAGATGAGTTGAATCAGTTATGGGAAGTAGGCGCTAACACGTACGATGTTTCCAGGAAACAGAATTTTCAGATGAAGGCAACCCTTATGTGGACCATCAACGACTTTTCGGCATATGGAATGTTATCTGGATGGAGCACTCATGGACGTCTCTCATGTCCGATTTGCATGGACTGTACTAAGGCTTTTCGCTTGAAACACGGAGGAAAACCGTGCTTCTTTGATTGTCATCGACAATTTCTGCCAAAAGATCATCCGTTCAGAAGGAACAGGAATGCATTCCGTGCCGGCGTTGTAGAGAAGGGTGATCCACCGCCAAGGTGGTGCGGAGCCGCGATATGGGAGGAGGTTAGAGATTTTCCAAGTGCTATCGAAGATCCTACAACTGGGTACAAGTGCGATGGATTTGGTAGAGAGCCGACGCCCAGCATTCCTCCGGCGTCCAGCATTCCTCCTGCGTCCAGCACTCCTCCTGCCGACGGCTCCATGGGGAGAGCCGACGCCCAGCATATGGAGGACGGGGATGAGACTGATCCTGACCAGGCAGGAGGTGATAGCGACCCTCCATGCGCTCCACCGGGCGAGACGCGGATGGAGATTTGGACGGACGGGCCTACGAAGTAAGTTAATTAGTTAATATATATTTCTCAAATGATTATATGTACATATATATTAATGAAATTTATTATTTTATAGATATCGGCCTCCTGCAGTACAGAGAGCGCTGGGAAGATTTCTGAGGGAGAACTATGGTGGGCCTTGGATTAACTACTCAGATGCTCCCGCCGATAGGAAGGCCTTTTGGTTGGCCCACTTCAAGGTAAAAAATTTGTTTATTTTTAAATTTTAATAATCATTTGTGTATATTATACAACTTTTCTATTTGACTTCTCGTAGAGGACCTACTTCTATCCACCACACCGGGCGGCGAAGATCGAGGGCCAATTTCCTGCCGTCGCAGGCAAGCTCATTCGTGATGCGATCCGCGACCAGAAGGATCGTGACCGCGCCGGAAAGCCGATCCAAGGTTGGATCACGCCAGAGCAGTGGACTGCGATGAAGGCTAGATTCGACTCGGACGGGTACCGGGAGCGGTCTGAGAAGGCCAAGATGGCGCGGTCGAGCGCCGGTAAGTGGTGTGGTGGCTCCATTCCTATGACGGAGCATTTTCGTCGTCTGGTACGTTTCCTATGACGGACATCATTTTATATATAGTTGGAAAGAATGTTTAATACTAATAATAGATAAATATATATTTTAACAGGTAAAAAAGGGTGAGGACCCCAACATGGTGACCGTCTTCCTGGTCACCCATCGGAGGGCTGGGGAGTTCATTGACGAGAGGGCGACGCAGGCATATGTACGTTCTATCCTTTATATTAATTTACTATAACTTAGAAAACAGGAAAATAGATATCAATATAGACTTTAGCAAACACTTAGACGTTAGCAAACATTATTCTAGGCCGAGTTTCTTCGGCTACAAGAGGAGGCTGCTGCTGCTGCTGCTGCTAGTGCGCCAGCAGAGGGAGGGGCTGGTACTTCCTCCCAGCCGCCTACAGCTCCATCGCCGGACGACCTCTGGATGACCGCCGTTGGTGGTCTTCAGAAGGGTACGTACTACGGTACGGGATCCTACGGCGCCTATTTGGCTTCAGAGTCATCCCGGGCCCCCTCTGTCAGTGCGCAGTCTCCAGCTTCGCAGGCGTCATCACAGGCGCAGGATATTGCTCGTCAGCTCCAGGAGCTGCGTCGCGAGTTGCAGCAGCAGATTTCTGAGGCAGCTGGGGCAGAGCGACGATCCGACGATCCGACGATCACCGGACGATTTGATGCGATCGAGCGCAGTATGCAGGAGATGATGAGTCTGCAGCAGGCTACAGCTGCTAACTTGCACACGCTTACCGAGTCTACGCAGCACACAGAGCGTAGACAGGTCGAGCTGGAGGGGACGCAGATCGCCATGTCTGCCACACTCAATCAGGTACAGACTTCGCTTGAGGATAGTAGTCGGAGGATGGTGAGTGCCCTGGCTGTGCATGCTGAGCGACTGCGAGAGATAGAGCAGCGTCCTCCCGGTCCATCGACGGCGTCGACTCCGGACATTGCACTGCCTCCTACTGCCCCTACTGTGCAGCTCACACAGGAGCAGTATGAGTACATGCTATCTCAGATGCGCAGCAGGGGTCCTCCGTGATTTTATTGATTTTTTTTGAGTTTTATGTATTGGCCCTATGGGCAAATTGTTTATTGGTACACATTTGTTTATACACTTTGTGGGAGACATGTCCCTATTGGATGTTTGTGATGATGTGTGTTTGTGATGATGTGTGTGATGATGTGTGTCTGTGAAGGATTATACCTACGCTGTTTATGAGTTGTATGTATTGGCAGGATTATACCTACGCTGTTTATGAGTTGTATGTATTGGCAGTACAACTCATTTGTTTATGAGTTGTATGTATTGGCAGGATTATACCTACGCTGGGTTATAAGCGATGATCTAATTTACAAAGGAGGTGCTGCCCAAATTTTAAAAAAATATAATGTGTATTTTTGTGATGATGTGTGTCTGTGTTTACAGTGAATGTGAAATGCAGTGTTCGGAACCATCGACAGTTTCGATTATTTTTGTATGTTTTATCTTGGATAGAAAGAGCAACAGTTCAGGGTGCACTTCTGAGAGCTTCATTTTCACGTCCTTCACTTTCTCGGGACGTTGTAAAGGATCCCGAGAAGGTGAAGGACGTGAAGAGGAAGCTCTGAGAAGTGCACCCTGAACTGTTGCTCTTTCAATCCAAGATAAAACATAGAACAGTAAGCGAAACTGTCGATGGTTCGAACACTGCACTTCACACACACTGTAAACACAGACACACAGCATAACAAAAATACCAATTATATTTTTTTAAATTTTTTTTTATAAAATCTGCGACGTATAGCGACGTTCTGCGACGTCTAGCGACGGAGAATGAACGTCGCTATACGTCGCTAACTTGCGACGTGACGTCGCTAGACGTCGCTAACGAGCTGACGTGGCATATCCCCCACATGGGACCGGACGTCGCTAACTTTGTCGCTAGACGTCGCTAAAGTGCTGACGTGGCTGACATGCCATGTCATCATATCTAAATTCCAATGCGTCGCTAAGTTGTCGCCCTACGTCGCTAATCTGGCGACATAGACTATTGTCGCTAGACGTCGCTAATTTTGCGACGTCTAGCGACACGTCAGCTTACGTCGCAAATAGCGACGAACTGCGTCGGATTGGCCATCTGCGACAAGCCATTACGCGACGTCCAAAATCCGTCGCTAAATCCGTCGCTAAAAGGATTTAGCGACGGATTTTATTCATTTAGCGACGTATTCTGACGTCGCTAATATGGGGTATTTTAGTAGTGTCCTAACCCTAATTCTAATACCCTAATCACTAGATAATGCACCACTTAAGTTGGCAATCCCTAGTTTTTTATATTGTGCCAACTTTGTTGGCGTTCCATCCCTCATTTTGTTATTTTGTAAAAGTTCTCCCTTCCTATGCAGTTCTTTTAAACTATATCCCCTATAAAATTTTATGTTAATGTTATCAATACACATGCTTCTAGGTTATTTAATCAGAAAATTCTGTATAAAGCATCAAAGTTCGTATAAATTGTAAGAAGAGCATCGAAGTTTTGGATATTGTAAGAAGAGCATCCAAGCGGACTTTAGAAGTCCGCTTGCTGACGTAACTATACGTAATGGCTGATTAGCGAGGGGAAAAAAATTAAGGAGAGGGGCGGACTTTTGAAGTCCGCTTGATTACGTCATACGACGCATGCAAGTGGACTTTTAAAGTCCGCTTGGATGGTGGTGCACCTGCCATTGGCCAACAACAATCCTTCTAGCGGAGGAGCTACTGCTGCTGCTGCATTGGCAACAACAGCGACGAGGCCAGCCGATCAACAAGGTCTCCGGTGCCCCTGCTGCGACTCCCCCAACACCAAGTTCTGCTACTACAACAACTACAGCCTCTCCCAGCCGCGCCATTTCTGCAAGTCCTGCCGTCGCTACTGGACCAAGGGCGGCGCCCTCCGCAACGTCCCCGTCGGCGGCGGCTGCCGCAAGTCCAAGAAGTCCTCCAGATCCTCCCGCGCTTCCTCCTCCTCCTCCTCGCTGATTCTTTCGCACCACCTCGATCCCCTCTCCGCCGCTACCGGCTTCGATCTAACCGGTATGCTTCCCTACCGTTACCACCCGATACACGGCGTTGCTGCCGCCACCTCCAGCAGCACCAACCACCACCTTCAATATCACGGCAGCGTCGCTTCTTCGATCGAGTCGTTGAGCTCGATAAACCAAGACCTGCACTAGAAGCTTCAGCAGCAAAGGCTGCAGGCCATGTTGGCCACTGGAGGCGATCAGACTCAGAACATTAAAGGCACAGCAGCAGCTACTCTTAGCCATGTCGAAAACCCAGCAACCATCCAAGCAGACTTTAAAAGTCCGCTTGCAGACGTCGTATGACATAATCAAGCGGACTTTAAAAGTCCGCCCCTCTCCTTAATTTTTTTTCCTCTCGCTAATCAGCCATTACGTATAGTTACGTCAGTAAGCGGACTTCTAAAGTCGGCTTGGATGCTCTTCTTACAATATCCAAAACTTCGATGCTCTTCTTACAATTTATACTAACTTTGATGCTTCTGTACTGTTATTTAATTAGCAAAATATGATCAAATTTTAGTATAATAAATCTTATTGAAATTAATAAACAAAGGCACTTAAAACAAAAATAACTAGAAATCCATTAAGGCTTGTTTGGTAACCGGATTTCACTATTTGGATTTGGATTTGGAAATCCTCCAAATCCAAATCATGGATTTCAAGATCCAAATCCAAGTCCAAATCCAACTCCAACCAAACATAGGATTTGGATTTATGATTAATAATTAAATTATAGTCATGATCGTTAATTAAGCTATTAATTAATTATGATTAATTATAGTTATTATTAATTACAAAATTAATAAATAATGATTACTAATTAACGACTAGTAATTAATAATTAACGATTAGTTATTATTAATTATAAAATTAATAATTAATAATTAGTTAATTTTTAAATAAATTATGATTAATAATTAAAGATTAATGATTAATAATTAACAATTAATAATTAATAACTATAAATTATAATAAACAATTAATAATTAATAATTAACAATTGATAATTTTTAATTAACGATTAATAATTATAAATTATAAATGATGATTACTAATTAATAATTAACTATTATTTAACTATAAATTAAATATTTAAAAAATACAAATTACAATTAATAATGATGATTAGTAAATTATTAATTAAATTATTATAAAATATGATTCTAATTGTGATTAAAATATTATTAATTAAGATTATAATAAAATAGTTATTAAACAATTATTAATTAATATTAGAATAATACTGATAAATTATTAATTATGATTATAACAAAATTAACTAATTAACTAATTTTTTTAATTAATAATACTAAACATAGATTATGATTATTAATTAATATTATAATAATACTAATAAATTATTAATTAATATTATAATAATAGTAAATTATGATTATTAATAGTAAATTATGATTATTAACTAATTAAAAAATTATTAATTAATATTATAATAATACTATAATAATACTAGTAAATTATGATGATTAACTAATTAATAAATTATTAATTAATATTATAATAATACTAATAAATTATTACTTATGATTATAACGAAATTAACTAATTAACTAATTTTTTTAATTAATAATACTATTTTTTTATTAATTAATAATAGTAATAAAATAGTTAGTTTTTTATTAATTAACTAATTTTTAACGAAATTATTATAGAATAAATATTTTTAACGAAATTATTAAAGAATAACTAATTTTTAACAAAATAATTAAATAATAAATATTTTAACGAAAGTTTTAAAGAATAATTAATTTTTTTCTTCAAAATCCAGCCAAATCCATGTTTTGGATTTTGGCCTACTTTCCATATCAAAATCCATCTCCAACCAAATATAGGATTCCGTAGATTTGTATCAAAATCCATAAAAATGTAAATTCCACCTCCAAATACGATTTACCAAACACACCCTAACAAGCCGCCAAACAACCCCTGGAATGTCTCGCTACCTACAATACTAAACACCAAAATCTTCAAAAGCTGCACAACAAATATTGCAACGGTAACTTTTTTTCTTTAAACTTACCAATAGAAATATAAAACCTAATTCACCATACACAATGCATGATTGCATGTTTGTTCCCATCTTTTACTGAAAAATAACCACTAATTCACCATACACAATGCATGATTGCATGTTTGATTTCTTTTGTCTCCTCTAATTTTCTGTCCAAAAAGCCGAGATGGAACACGTGAGTAACTTTACACAAAAGGACGACAATAATGGGAATTTCACATAAAGAGCTTACAAATTCCCCATTTCAAATAAAAAAAAAAAGGGAAAACTATACTTTTGGTCACTGAATGTTCGCCTCACCAAAGTTTTAGTCACTCAAAGATATTTTCCAAAAATTTAGTCACCGAATGTTTGGCCATCAAAAAAATGGTCACTCTGTTAAATTGTTATTTGTTTTATTAATATTTTTTGTTGACATGGCATGTTATGTGCCATGTCAGTCATTAAGTATGACCTAGCACATTTACGTGGGCTATTTTTGGGTTTTATTTTTCAAAAAAATTGTTTAGGTATTAAGTTTTTTTAAAAAAATTGAAATATCATGTCATAAACATTGAAACATGGCACATAACTTAATACCCAAACGATTTTTTTTGCAAAATAAAACCCAAAAATAGCCCACGTAGATGTGCTATGTCATACTTAACGACTGACATGGCACATAACATGCCATGTCAACAAAAATCGTTAATAAAACAAACAACAATTTAACAGAGTGACCATTTTTTTGGAAGACCAAACATTCAGTGACTAAATTTTTGGAAAATATCTTTGAGTGACTAAAACTTTGGTCAGACAAACATTCAGTGACCAAAAGTATAGTTTCTCGTAAGCCTCACCTCTCGGTGGGCCCCACCTCCACCTCTTTTTCCAGTAAAATATACTTTCTTTCTCACTTCCCGTGACCTACTGACTTCCCTCTCCTCCCCACTTCACGAGACCGACACCGAATTAGCCTCCCCCCCCCCCCACTCTATAAATACACACCAATCACTCACTTCATTCTTCCCATCCCATCTATCCACAATGACTTCCTTCACATTGCTACTGGAAGTGGTAGCGCTGCTACTGGCGACCACCTCCCTAGCAGTTGCCGGTACTTCCGGGAAGTCGACTTACATAGTCCACATGGACAAGTCCCGGATGCCCTCGGCCTTCGCCGAGCACTCGGACTGGTACTCCTCGTCCCTCAGCTCCGTGTCGGACACCGCCGAGATGCTGTACACGTACAGCACCGTCGCGCACGGCTTCTCCGCGCGGCTGACCGAGGACCAGCTCGCGCGGCTGGAGGGCGCCGACGGCGTCGTCTCGATACTCCCGGAGACCAGGTACGAGCTCCACACCACCAGGACCCCCGAGTTCCTCGGCCTCCTCGACAGCAGCGACAGGCTGGTGCCGGAGGCCGGCGCCGGCGGCTCGGACGTCGTCATCGGGGTCCTCGACACGGGGGTGTGGCCCGGGAAGAGGAGCTTCGACGACGCCGGTTTCGGGAACGTGCCGGAGTCCTGGAAGGGGGAGTGCGTGGACGGGACCGGCTTCAAGGCGGCGGCCGCCTGCAACAGGAAGCTCATAGGCGCGCAGTACTTCGCCAAGGGATATGAGGCGAGCATGGGGCCGATCGACGAGTCCAAGGAGTCCAAGTCCCCGCTCGACTCCGACGGGCACGGGACGCACACCAGCACCACCGCCGGGGGATCGGTGGTGCCCGGGGCTAGTCTGCTCGGCTACGCTAACGGGACGGCGAGGGGGATGGCAGCGGCGGCGAGGGTGGCTGTCTACAAGGTTTGGTAACTTTGCTACCGCAAGTGATAAGTATCAATATAAAATTATATTGAAGTCTACTCTACTTCCACCTACAATCATCTCAACTTTTATTTTTTAAAGTATAAATCGAGTTAACTATCTCCATTTTCTATAGAAAGTTGTAACACATCTAATGTTTTATAAATTTTTTTTAAAAAATAGATGATCAGTATAATAATTTTCAAAATGTAAATAATTTTTTAATACTCATAAAATATAAAAAAAGAATTAAAATTTTTTTTTGGGAGTGTCACATGTGCCATTCTTTCAATAGCGAGTCATGATAACTTATTTAGTGAGCCGGACTGTGGCATTTGATTCTCCTTTTTATTTTCAACTTTTCAACCCATCAAGTAGCGAAGAATCAAAATTTATCAAGTGGAGAATGATATACTTTGTTTATAAATGTATTTAAATATTAAATATACAAAAAAAAATCAGCTAAAATTGGAGTAAATAATATGGTACTAGTCCACTGATGTTTGTCAATTGTAACCAGGTTTGTTGGGCCGGAGGCTGCTTCAGCTCGGACATACTTGGGGCGATGGACAAGGCGGTCGCCGACGGCGTCAACGTCCTCTCCCTCTCCCTCGGCGGCGGCATGTCTGACTACTACCGCGACAGCGTCGCCATCGGCGCGTTGGCCGCCACCCAGAAGGGAGTCTTCGTCTCCTGCTCCGCCGGCAATGCCGGCCCTGGGGCCGCCACTCTCTCCAACGTCGCTCCCTGGATCGCCACCGTCGGCGCCGGGACCCTGGACCGCGACTTCCCGGCCTACGTATCTCTCGGCAATGGCAAGAACTATACCGGCGTCTCCCTCTACTCCGGCAAGCCCCTCCCCTCCTCCCCACTACCGTTCATCTACGCCGGCAATGCCACCAACTCCTCCAGCGGCAACCTCTGCTTGACCGGCACTCTCATTCCGGAGAAGGTGGCGGGGAAGATAGTCCTCTGCGACCGCGGCGTCAGCGCCAGAGTGCAGAAGGGCCAGGCCGTCAAGAGCGCCGGCGGCTACGGCATGGTGCTCACCAACACCGCCGCCAACGGCGAGGAGCTCGTCGCCGACGCCCACCTGCTGCCGGCCACGGGAGTGGGCGAGAAAGCCGGCGACGAAATCCGGAAGTACGCGGTGTCCGACCCGAACCCGACCGCCACCATTGTCTTCGGCGGGACCAAGGTCAACGTCCAGCCATCCCCCGTGGTCGCCGCGTTCTCCTCCCGCGGGCCCAACGCCGTCACGCAGGAGATCCTCAAGCCGGACCTCATCGCGCCGGGGGTCAACATCCTCGCCGGGTGGACGGGTGCGGTCGGGCCCACCGGGCTGGCGACCGACAGCCGCAGAGTCGAGTTCAACATTATATCCGGCACGTCGATGTCCTGCCCGCACGTCAGCGGGCTCGCGGCGCTGGTGAAAGGGGCCCACTCCGACTGGAGCCCCGCGGCGATCAAGTCCGCGTTGATGACCACCGCCTACGCCGAGTACAAGACCAACAGCGGCCTGCTCGACGTCTCCACCGGGAAGCCCGCGACGCCGTTCGACATCGGCGCCGGACACGTGGACCCGATCAAGGCCATCGATCCCGGGCTCGTCTACGACCTGACCGTCGACGACTATCTCGAATTCCTGTGCGCGCTCAACTACACTGCCCTCCAGATCTCCAGCATGGCCAGGGGAAGCAACTTCACTTGCAACAGCAAGTCGAGTTACGCCATCTCCAAGCTCAACTACCCGTCTTTCTCGGTGGCCTTCGGCAGTGACGGGAACTCGGGCACTGTGGTGCACACGAGGACCCTGACCAATGTGGGTCCTGCAGGGACCTACAAGGCCTCGGTGACGTCGGACGGAGGGTCGGTCAAGATCGCGGTGAACCCGTCGGAATTGGTCTTCAAAGAGGCCGGGGAGAAGAAGAGCTACACGGTGAGCTTCGCGTCTCCGTCGATGATGCCTTCGGGGTCGACTGGGTTCGGGCGGCTCGAGTGGTCCGATGGCAAGCACATTGTGGCCAGCCCGATAGCGCTTGCCTGGAATTGACATGTCGATGGGTCGCCGGAAGCGGAACGTTTGTAGGTGGCGGTGGCGGTCTTTTTTTAATCAAAAAAGTGGTTTAGGCAAGATGTAAATTGTTCAAATTTAAAGTTTGATTCTCTGATGTTTCCCTTTCTATAAAGGTGAATTTATTTGTTGAAATCAAAAGGTTGATGGATTATTAAAGATTTAAAAGGTGATGGATAACAATTTTTTTTTCTTCTGGTTAATCAAAAATATTGTTCTTAGTTGTTTGTGTTGCTGGGAAGAATCTATTTAAAGACCGCTCAGAATTGTGCTTTGATACTCCACTATTAGGAAATATACTGAATCCACTACTCGCAAAGAAATACTAATGCCTCCATCTAATTTGATATTCCAGGGAAAAAGGTACTATCTAACATATAATACAACTCTGGTAGGAAAGGATGGAAAAATAGAAGAAAGGAAAAATCAAAGAGATACATTTTTCATTCATATGCAAAGAAAAAATTATTTTTTTTCTTTGTGTTTGATACGATGGAGAAAAATGGAAGTGATACACTTTCCTGTGTTTGATATGAAAAAAAAAATTGGAAGAAAGAAAAATTAAAATATAGTTTTTACCAATTATATCATCGACTAACAATATTTATTACCATTTGACTTTACTGAACTATTATAAAATAATATAATTCTTATATGATATAATTGTAAAATAAGCCGGGCATCCACTTTTCCTTCTATTTTTTCCTTCCACGTGACCGATTGATTTTCTTAGGTTAGTAGGAAAAACTAATCACTCCACTTTTTCTTCTATCCATTTTTTCTTCTATACCAAAAAAAAAAAAAAAAATATATTATTCAATTATCTTTTTCCTCTTCCATTTTTCTTTCTTTCACTTTTTTCTATTACCAACGTTTGGTTGTTCGCGAAATGAGAACCTTAAAAAAGAGAGCTAAAAAATTAAAGAAAAGAAAATTATGGGAAAAAAAGGTTTCCCATCCAAACTCACTCACAAAGCAATTGCAGCAAAATCAAATTGGGTTTAGAAATGCTTATGTTGGTGGGAATAGGAGGAGACTGAATTGTCAGGTTACTGTCAGTACTTCACTGTAGCACCTCCACCCACCCCACCACATGGTTGGTAAGGATGTGCCATGTTGAGAATGTGGTGGTGGGGATGAACTTTGAGTATGGTTTGAAAGTTGAAATATCTGCGTCCAAGACCCGAATGGAGTTAACCTGTCACAAATTTTCCAATTGTCAGTAAAACTTTGTTTGCAAGTTACTTCCCATTCTTACCTGCACAAGAAAGAAACTCAGAAACTCAATCCTGGTGAAACCCCCACAGTTATTATCAGTCGGAAGAGATAAATCAATACCTAATCCACATGTTGGGAAAGAAACGCGAAAATCTTTTTCCAAACTAGAGAATACCTGCAAAAGAACCGAGCAAGCAACTCACGAACCAAAACACCAAAAACAAACCACGCAGACACAGAGATTTTTTGACGTGGAAAACCCTTGCGGGAAAAACCACGGGACGATCGGAGTCCAACATGAGAAGCCTCCACTAATGAAATAGAAGAATTACACCCTCTACAAACTTCTCCCGATCCGAATCGGATCCCCACAACACTTGGAAGCAAGAACAATGATTACAAGACTACGAAGAACAAGAACGACGAGTAGAGATTACCCGAATCCAATTCTCCTCCGAAAAAGACCTTCAATCCTCCGTCTTCTCTCCCAAAGTTGCAATAACACTCTTGCCTCATTCTCTCTCTTTTCTTGTGTTTTCTACTATGATTAGGGTTGGGAATAACATAATATTAACTCCCCTAATCCGCAGCAAAATCTGGACCATCAGATATGATCCAACGGTGATTAAATCATCCTGAAAAACGCTTCAGTCCCGACACAAAGAGTTCGGCCAGAACTCTGTCCTGGCACAGAGTCCGGTCAGAACTCTGTATTCTCCTTCCAGCAAGGTTCTGGAACAGGGAGGCAGAGTTCGGCCAGAACTCTCCCCTGGGGCAGAGTTCGGCCAGAACTCTCCCCTGGGGCAAAGTTCGGCCCGAACTCTCCCCCCTCTCTCCAGCAGCTCCTCTGGCAGCTTCCGAGCTTCTTCGGCTTCTCCGACTGGCCTCGTCACCTCCTCGAACTTCTCTGAAACACAGACGGCGCTCGTCGCACTCCGGGATCTTCTCCACATAGGTTGAAAATTCCACCCACTCTAACACCACATTCGAACAAGCCATCTTGATTATAATAGCATAAGAAAATGTCATAAAAAGAATCGATAATGTTTTCATGACGGCAACTTTCGGCATCAAAACTTACCCTCTTCTGAAACGTGAAACAAAGAATACAAATTCCAGTTTCTAAGAATGAAATTCATGAAGCTATAACTTGATAGAAAGAAGAGGGGATGTCACAGACGCGTGAGTTTAGTACCAAATAGAGAAGGTTCCTGTGATATAAACTACCAGCATGGGACCTAAAATTGCATGTGATGGGAAACAAATTGCATGTGATTGAGTCAAGAAAGCATGTGAGAGAAGCAAATTAGGGGTGAGACCAAAAAACTCAAATGTGAATATTAAAGTATAAATTCTCCATTATTAAACTATTCTGATCACAGTATCTACTCTTATCAAAACAACATCAAGAAGAAAATGGGAATATGACTTCATAAATTTAGTTGGAGACAAATGCAGGAAGAAGAAGTAGAGGACAAATTGGTTTTCTCCACACTGGTACATGTTCACACATTGACATCTTCCCAAGAGACATCTCTTGTTCCCAGTAGATAGTGTTAAGCAGAGCAAGCACATGAGCAGCTAGCATGAAACAAACTAGTTCAGACTGCTCATTGATGACTTTTGTTCTTCTCCCAGCTCATTAGTAAAGGAAATTGGAACCATCCTATCATGTGAAGAGAATACCGAAAAAACAATCCTCCTCTAAATGATTATAGTAAAAAAAAAAAACAAATTACGATCGATTGTTGATATGACATCAATTCTTGTTATTTCATTTTCTCATTTAGGGTCTACTTGACAATTGTAAGGACAGGTTATGAGCGGTTATGAGGGGTCGGATTTTGGGTGATTTTTAAGTAGAAGTTTTTAAACCAGTCCAATCCTGCTTGGTAAATCACTAACGAGCGGCTCTGAAATTTTTTTTACATGAATAAAATTAAATAATGAAGGGTATTAGTAGTTACATAATATATTTTGTATGAGGATATAAATGGAATAAAATAATAAAATTGTTCAAAAACTACCAATTTAGGGTGTTTAGCCATCCAAAATTGTATTACATCGATTTTGGACGATTTTTGAGCCGATCAAAATCAGTCTCATCAAAAAAAAGAAAAAAACAAATAGGAGTTTTCATAAATGGTCGGTTCAAAAACATCTCAGAATCG